>JBBJLS010000018.1:1364266-1380125 GCA_037577275.1 Bryconaethiops microstoma | reverse complement strand
GTGTGTGTGTGTGTGTGTGTGTGTGTGTGTGTGTGTGTGTATATATATATATATATATATATATACACACACACACACATGAGGCCTTGGAGTTTAACACATTCCAATGTGTTAATTGAATGAATTTGATTCTCAATCCTCCTAGTTTCTTGAGTGCAGGTTGAATGGAACAGGTAATGTGTTTCAGTATGGAATTATTTCAGTATGGAATCCTATATTAAAGCGTATGAGCCATTTTACTTCCTTTCAATATTTGTGTTTTAGCAAAACAGCAGGGCTGAACTGAAATTGGACTGCATTTTATTGTCTTGTTTAACAGCATGGCAGACAGCAGTGGAGTTCTATGGAAAGTATGACATGATGCTGTGATATCTTATAAGTAGACTGTTGAGGCTGTCTGTGAGAGTGGGAAAAGATCCCAGGTCAGAGGTGGTTTAAGCTGGCTTTTGTATGTGTGTTTGTGTGTTTGTATGTGTGTGTGTGTGTGTGTGTGTCTGTGTGTAGTTGGGGTGGGGAGTGAGTGGGGGGGGTACAGTCTCTGTCTTGGTCTACAGCAAAGGCTTTTGAAGGCCCAGCTCGGAGATCCCTCTGATCCGGGCCCATGTGGCCACATCGGTCATGACTGTGACTGTCTGTCTGGTCCAGGTAAAAGAAAGAAGGGTCTCGCCGGCTCGTTTGAATGGAGGCATGAGAGGAGAGGGAAAAAGGGGAGCCGAGCAGCTCTCAGCCAGCAGGCTTCAGACATGAGGACTCTGGAGGAAACAGCAGAAAGCCATTAACTAACCACAGTATTATGGTGATCTATTTGCAAGGATGAGCTACAGACAGCTAATGAACTAGCTTTAACATTTTTTCCCTTTTGCTCTCTCGCTCTCTCTCTCTCTCTCTCTCTTAGTCCTTCTCCTTTTTTCACTTCTTCCCAGCCTGTAGTGCTGAAGGAAGCTTTCGTCTGTACAAAACAGCATGACAGATCAATGCCCAATTCCAAAATCAAGGGAAAAAGGTTATTCTTCAGTCTCTATGGGATTCCACACTCTTCTTTCCTTCTCCTATATCTAATGCCCTCCCGCCTTTCTCCATTTACAACCAAACAAGTCTTGCTCTCCCCCACACTCCCTAATTAAGACCCAGGCAGTGGGACTTTTTTCTTTTCTTTTTTTCCCTTCTCTCTCTTGCTTTTTTTGTGTTCTTCTTGGTAATGCTTGCAATGTTGGTGTGTGGAGTGTGAAAACAGATCTGATGGACTGCGTGCCCCAGCTCCACCCCACCCAGGCTCCAGCAGGTACAGCCGGCATGATTGACAGCTCTCAGGTCAGCTGCCCATCTTCCAGCCTGGTGGAGGGTGGGCGGTAAAAGGGAGGAGGGATGGGGGTAAAAAAAAGAAAGATTTGGAATGCTTGGGACCCTGATTGCTTTACAGCCGGCGCTGTCACAGCCATTGTGCGCCTCCGTATTATTAGGGCTCGCCATCTTTCACCGTCTGGGAGGCATCGCGTTTGCTGCTCTTCCAGCATAAAGGGACAGCGCAAAAACCCATTCAAAACCTCCTCTTTCTCTCTGTCTTTAAGGGAACAGGGGGTATGGGGTGGGGTGTACATGGTGGGGCAGGTGGGATGGGGAGAGTGGAAGAGACGAGCAAGAACTGCTCCAGTTGGGTTGTCAGGCAGTGTCACCAGCGGGTCCCCAGGGAACAAACGTCGGCACTGGAATATCTCAAATCCAGATTGAACCTTCTGCACTGTTGTCGCCTGTGTCTTAGATCATACTGGCGCTACCAGTTGATATGGGGAACAAGTGTGATATAAGCAGACGCAAGCCCCAAAAAATACATTACATTGTCTATTTCTAACATGTAAAGCTTATAATTAATACGGTCCTTGATTTTAAAATTCCTTTCCTCATTTTTGACATTGTTACTTTCCTCAACAGTCAGAAAGAAGGATACAGATAATCTCCCATGGCACAAGCAATGTACCCTCAAAGACTCTCAAAGTCTAGTTGCATACCTTAAGGCACATATGAAGGTACACTACATTCACATTTCCATGTGAAATAAATGTACCTTTTCATGTCTTAATTTTTAAAATACAAAAGTCTAATACAATCCCTTGAGTCGAGGAGAGAGATATGAAGTTAATATTAGTAAATGAAGTTAATGAAGTTAGTATTTATGTTTTTTTATGCAATGGAATATGGTTCAATTATGTTTCCTAACAGTGACAGCATTTATACCCTGAGGTAATTTTTTTCTGAGACTGTTTGATTATTTTCTTGGATTCCTGTTATGGTATATCAGTGTTCAAACTGGATGAAAAATGGAAGCTTAAACTTGGCAGGTAGATTTATTTCAGAGATGAGGAGGAGAACTCAAGGCATTGAGGACAGACATCTATGTGAGGGTTGGGTGCTAGTAATTACTGTCATTAGTTACACAGGCAGTTAATATGATATAAGTTTATTCCATCTACAAAGTAACACTGAAAGCTGGAATTCGGGGCTTGGCCTGCGGGGCAGGGGTTTAGAGATGTAATAATTTTGTTGAGGGGGGTTACAGATGTAATCGGGGTACAGATATCATCGTTTATCAGAGGGTAGTTTGGATTTAACACACAAGAATAAATCCAGGTCTATTTGAAATCTGGGGATATTCATTAAACATTCAGGGTCGTATCATTGGATGCCCAGGCCTCATGATGCCCCTGTATTTAGTGTAGACAAAAAATCAGTGAGGCGCTCCACCCTCTCCTTGAAAAAAAAATTTCATTAGATAGCATCAACTAGTTTTGTTCTGCCAGGTATCTGGCAACCTTACTAACTAGCTAATAATTACACTATGCTTTTGGTATCTTAGGTAACATTAGTGGTTGCCTAGTTAATGTTACTGTTGCTCTGTGTCCTTCCATGACTGGAGTATTTGACACTGAAGAGGAAAAGAAGGTGGAAAAATTACTGTTTTTCTCTAATTCGTATGAAAGACTTAAAACATTTGTGTGTTTTCCTCTGGCACTTAAATACACTTGTCATTCCCGCTTCCCAGTATCGATCAGACAGGCGTAGTGTGTCTCCAGTGTATATGTGGCTTTTCACATGCAACAACACAAGCTTCTCCTTCCCAATTCCACTCCAACAACCCCCTGTCCATTTTCCGTCCAGGATGACAGACTGACAGGTTGCTGGAGGTCAGTGAAGCTGCGGCTCCTGTGCTCCCCAGGGCTGGTCCAATAGTCCGTCCATGTCTCTAACTGCTTTGGTGTGTGTTGTTGGGGGCGTTCTCTGTAACTCTTTTGCTGGAACCCTGCCAACTGCATACCGGTC
This sequence comes from Bryconaethiops microstoma, assembly GCA_037577275.1. NCBI lineage: Eukaryota > Metazoa > Chordata > Actinopteri > Characiformes > Alestidae > Bryconaethiops > Bryconaethiops microstoma. The sequence continues at coordinate 1,376,810 of JBBJLS010000018.1, read as the reverse complement.
TCCGTGGAGACATGACAGTGGGGTGGGGTGCTACTCTCACCTTTCTGGTCAGCGCCCTCCCCGGCTCCCCCTGTGGAGACCAGCCTGGCCCTGCAACAGCCGCTCCCTTTCCCTCCATCCCTCCTCCCCTCTTCATCATTTCACCTCTCTCCCTTGTGGTTTTTTTTCACTTCCCTCTTTTCTTATTGTGTGTTGTTGCGGCCCTCTTGCTAGCAGCCAGGCACGTAGCAGGACGCCCCTGGCTCCAGTCAGTCAGGGACCCGTGGAGCTTTCTTTACTTTCAGATCATACCAGTGTCCCAGTCAGTATGGGATACATGTAGTATGAAATAAGCAGATGCAAGTCTTGACCGGTCTGAATACAGCACTGCTATGTTTGCATTCACGGCCACCGCAAGGCCTGCTGGGACAGTGGACCTGCGAGTCTGGGCAGGGTCTGGGAGGAGGCGGGGGGAGTGGGATGGTGGTGCTCTGGGACCGGCCCACGCTAATCTACACACCCATCCCGCTGTCATTATGTTTGGACCGAAGGGGTGCGAAATCGGTCCCCGATGGTCTCTCCTGCTGAAAGATCATTTCTGAGTTGGCTAGAGCTGGAGGCTCAGCCAGTACCCCCCTGGTTTTGTCCCGTTACCCCTTCCTGTCGTCCCAGTCCACTATCGCCAGGGGCCTTTCAGGATGTGCTTTTGTTGCCTCACCAGGTTACCGCATGTATTGGATACCGTCTCCACATGCGGCATAGACTTTCTGCCTCACGTGACGTCTTGACCTCACGTCAATATTGATTCTGGAGCAAGTCATGACTCTCCTCCAGCATGCGTTTGTGTGTGTGTGTCCTGATCTGAGAAATAAGTGTTAACCTGTTCATCGCTCTGTCCCAGCGTGTCCTCAGTGGACGCCATATTGATTTTGTTTTCGGCGAGATCTTCCATTGTCCATGCCCTTTACCGCTGGGATTAATCTAATTGTTTATTTCTGGATCTCTTTCCTGCCTTCGCTCCCTTCTGCCTCATTATGTGCCAAGATTTGACAAGTCGAGTCTCCACACTCTCCAATCGCGCTTTACAGCATGTCGATCAGCAGAACACTACAGATGGCCTGCCTCTCAGCAGACCCACCCACATGGAATGTTACAAACATGACAACACAGCACACTTGCGCACATTCAGCAACACACACGCGCGTCTATGGTACATACACTGTTGGATGCACTCGAGCACTCACACAAAAACTTACAAGCGGCGTGTTTGGTGACACACACACACACACATACATATACACCTTCTCTCTTACACTCGAACACGCACTTGCACACAGAGGTGCTTGCACACACACACACACACACGCACTCTCTTGTGCGCATCCATGCTTTCACACTTAGATGTACACGCATATAGAGACACACACTCACTCACATACAGATGTGCTCAAATACACATAAACACATACAGGCTGGGAAGGGCAGAATGCAAGAACTGATAATACATATTCAGAAAACCAAAGTTAAGTGTTAGTACATTTTGAATCTAGAATACAGCTACTTTGAACATTTCAGAAGAATAGTTTTAAAGCACTTATCAACTTAAAAAGATAATATAGTATTTAAAAGACACAGCAATTCCATAATAATTCTATCATTCTATAATCAGAGCTGGCCATGTAGCAAACAACGTCTCTGCAACTCAGAAGTTTCTGCTAAAGCCTGAGTAGACTGATAAATTGATCTGATGAGTCAGTTATTGTCTCAGTGTTACTGAGCTCCTTTAAGTGTTGATTGAAATCTATAGGCTTATCCCTGTTGGAAATGCTCTCAAGGTAAGCTCAGTGTTGTACTGACCTTGTGTGTGCATTTCATGACATGGCAAAAAATATCATTAATATAATGCGACATTAACATGTTTTGAGGTTTTGTGTTTTTGTGAGTTTAGCAAAAGCGTATTTGAAAAAACATCAAAAGATCAAAAAGGGTACCAAACTGTGCTTCTGGGTCTATAATATTATGCTATTTCATTTATTATACATTTATTTATTTTATGTTTTCGATAGCTTTTATGTAGATCCCCTAGAGAGTGCCACAGTGTCCCATCCACTTTCTAAGTTCATGAGACAGGCTGCCTGGGCAAACAGATTCAGCAATGGACTAAAGCAGCTGATGAGAACAAAAAGAATATCAATTGTTGAATATAACAAAACCTTCATTCAAACCACAAATGGTTTTTTTAACAAAATGAGTTGACAGAATTACATAAAGAAATCCAACCAATAAAGGGAAGGAACAGCATGAATTAAGAACAGCAGAGTTTTCCAGTGTGTGTAATGTGTTATTTTTTGTTCTATTTTAAATATATTCTCAATTTTAAATATATTCTCAATTTTAAAATAAATATTAAAAAGAAATATTGCTGAATTCATTGTATTTAGTATTTACCCATCACTACTTGATCAACGTATTCTGCCCAACTCTTTACACACACACACACACATACATGCACAAATGCGCACATGTACGCATACGATAAATCCCGTCTTCAGTGCAAGACAAAAGAACGAATCTAAACATCACTGTGCACTTGAAGAGAAGACAGTACAATATCTGCAAATACTTCTCAGTCAGGGTTACTGTAGCCAGCTGCATCGTGCACACAATTGTGATGAAAGAAATAAATAAATAAGCCCCGCCAAACACACACAACTGTCAAAGTGCTTTCCTCACTAGGCTGAGGAGACTTTACTTGTCTTACAGGCTGCAGTCTTTTTTCTATCTCTCTCTCTGTCTCACTCTCTGTCGCTCTCTCTCTCTCTCTCTCTCTCTCTCTCTCTCTCTCTGTTTTTTCCTCCTGTTCTCTCTTTTTTCCCCCTCATCGTTTTCCAGCAGCATCCCAAACGCTCTCAGGCCCATAGAAGCCCCGTGGTCAGGTTTTATCAGTGAGTTAACTCTACAGAAGTGGGCCAGATCAATACCCACATTCTCCAAGAGGAGTGGGGAGAGGCATGTTGTGTTTGTGTGTATGTGTTTGTTTGTGTGTGTGTGTGTGTGTGTGTTTGTGTGCGTGCGTGCGTGCGTGCGTGCGTGTGTGTGTGTGTGTGTGTGTGTGTGTGTGTGTGGGTGCCTTCAGGAGCGAATCGATGGGCTGACAGGGGCCTTGCTTTGTTCTCTCACAGCACTCAGATGTTCGACGTGCTTTACATGATTGCTTAAAGGTTTTCGGTTGCTGGCTTGTTTTTTGCTGCACACATTTTTTCCTTGTTTCCCTTCACTTATTCTTCATTGGCATGGTGTGGTACGATACAAGAGTGGACATGCCACTGCATTTTACGCCAGTTATCCCTTTTTTGCTTTTTACTTTGAACGGATATTTCGCAGTCTGATTAGAAATAACCACTAAAAGTATTTTGCGGTATGCTGTTGTATTTCATCTGTGACATAGCAAAACATTCCATCACCAAAATGGTAAATTCATAGATGAAGGAAACACCATTCTTAACTTTAATGTATTTTACAATGTAAAGGCAGCTGTTGTTTGTTAATGGTGTTAATATGAGGTTTTGGTTTGAAAGCCTCTTTTGCTGGTAAGAGTTCTGCATAATTAATTTTCATATTCTATCCTGGATTCTCCTGTTCTTTGTTTTACAGGCGGTTTCATCTTTTTTGCTGCACATGATTCTATACCTTTAGGCTGCGCTTTATTTGCATGGCAAGAACCTTTTTAAAGTACTCGCTCATTTTTCTTCAACCCTTCAAATCTCTTAGCCGACACTAAGGAGATTTCTCGACGAGCACTTTTGGAAATAATAAGCAAAACCAACAGGCCTCTCGCGCATACGGCTCAAAAAACTTTCGAGATGCCGCCTGAACAAAATTCCCCACTCCACATCTCAACAGCCCAGATAATGAATGTCGCTGAGAATGGTTTGAAGCCTGCGTCTGAGTGGCCACATCCTTGTCCTGCACATTCATTTGAAGGACTGTGTTTTTTCTTTTTCCCCCTTAGACAGGTCTGCCCTTTGGTGCCCTTTGCCATCTTCTTAGTCTAAAGGAATTTTTTCCTTTTTTTAATTCCCTCCTTTTTTTAATTTTTTTTTTTTTTTTAGTTTATCATTATCTCTAGACCAACCCCTTATGTGGCCACCTAAACTGAGTTAAGCGCTTGGCTATGTAAATAAGCTCCCGCAAAATTACTTCCCACAAGAAGTTGTGTGCGAAGGCTGCTCCTCTTGTGAAAGGTGACTGCCGAGGACAAGTAGATGTCAATGGGACGTGCTTCATGGTTTGGCGGGACCTTGAGAACAGCAAGCTCTTCTGGACGGCGCTTATAGGATGAGCACAGATGCAGCCCTTGTTTGAGCTTGGCCTTCTGTGTCTTATTGTACTTTAGCCTCGCAACCCTCAGCCTCGGCGAAAGCTCTGCATTGGCCGTGCGAGAGGGTCTCATTAGGAGAGGCGAAGAAAACCCGGGGGTCAAGGTACATAAAGGTGCCCCTGAGCAAAGGAGCATGCTCATAAGATGAGCTGGGAGCTCCTTGGTAGATCAGGAGGCCAAGCACCTCCAGACCTCTCGCCCTCTCAGAGTGACCCCTCCTAGCCCGGGCGTTACTTGATGAAGCGGAGCTTGATAATTATTTTGCATGGATGGAGAAGAGGGCATGCGGTGTGAAAGGAGAGTGTCACTTGGAGGGGAAGGATAGCAGGGGGATGACAGAAAAGAGAAAGCAAATCAGAGGAGAGAGGGAGAGAGGGACATAGGGAGAGAGGGAGAGAGGGAGAGAGAGAGAAAAAAAAGATCAAAAGCAGGCCTTTCGCTTTTCATGCCTCAGAAGGCTCCAAAGAGGATAAGGAACAATCGGGCCTGGGGTCTCCTGTCCTCTCTGGCAATTAGACTCAGCTGATGAAGTGAAAGGGATGAATGGCAGGGTTCAAGGCCCTTCTCTAGGATTCACACAACAGGGTGTGTTTCCCCCCCTCTCCTTTTCTTTCGTTCTTCCCTCCGAGTGGCACGAATGCAGCTGAAATATTTCCAAATGAAGACAATGTGGTCCAAGGTGCCAAATCTTAATCACGGGGGCTGATGAGACTGAAGAAGAGGGATAGAAGGAGGGAGGGAGGGAGGGAGGGAGAGAGGGAGGGAAGGAGGGTGTGAGAGCTCCTCAGTTGAAAACACACACACACACACACACACACACACACACACACACATGCATTCACTCCTGTGCATTTTTGCGCCTTATCAAACCATCCAAAAAAAAAAGAGAGAGATTTACTTTCAGCTGAAAATCCCCTTTGTTTGGGCGTTCACTGTTGTTCGACTATATGAAAGAAAACAAATCAGAAAAGCACCAAAAAAATGTATCTGAAATCATGACAATTATCCGAGCGTTTTAGAGTGAATGGACCTCACAGATGGCGCTTTGTCTGAAACTGATAGCACTCGGGTCCTTAAAAGAAATCTCGGGGAAAGACGAAGCTACTGTTGTGGGGGATTAAATAAAGATCACGGAATATTTCCAAGTCCGATAACATGCTTTTAGCTCTCCTGTACATTGGAAGCTATGTTGCAAAATAGGTGTATGCTCCATAATAAACTAGGATCATAAAGGTTAGCGAAAGCCCTCAGAGTCGCTAAATATGGCTATCGGACTCTCTTTAACCTTTACTCCTTTTCTTTCTAGATCATTCCTTCCATTCTATCTCATTTAAGGCCCAAACTCAATTTAACATGGGGCTATGGTTTTCCTCTTTCTCTCGAGCAGCCCCCTTCGGTGTGTTTTCTCAGCCATTCCTAATACAGTATATGGCAGTAAATGGCTCTGGAGGCCCGGCCCATGCCGCCACACTGCACTAAAACCTTAAGATGCTTAGTGATATTCTTTAATCTGGCCCACTGATAATGTGTTTAAAGGAGCAATTCAGCTTTTCCAAACTTTGAGGGTTCAAAGTCTCAGAGGCTTGGGGTCAGAATGCCAATGAGCTAAATAAAGATTGGCCCGAATAGGCTTTGGGGAGGATTTGAAACTTAGGCTTCTGATTCCCTTTGATCTAAACAGAGTAGCAGGACACAATGATGCCGAATATCAAATGCCAAGAACGGCATCTCGGCCAGAGACTTACGTGTTTGGAAGGAGGAATGGAAAAGAGCTGCTGGTCAACAACGTTCACATAAGGAGCTCGTTTTAATGGCAGAGTTTGCTGTTTTCTAGATGGCATTCCACTGTGAGATTAGTAGATGAGCATGACATGTAGCTGTTGTCAATGTGTGCGATCGTATGTGCTTACCCTCAACAACACAGCTTAGAGGAAGATGCTCCCAGGAACCCTACTGCTTTAAGCCTGCCGTTCCAAATCCCTGAAAAAAAAAAATCCACACTTTTCAGTGTGAGTGAAACAATAAAGCATTTCAAGGCGAACGCGTTGTGAACAGCAATCAGAATTACATCTTACATGTTATAGTGCATTAGAATGAAATTATTTTTACAGCTTGATTTATAGATACACAGTTCCATGTAAAAACAAGCGTGTGCTTCAGCAAAGTCATTTCATACATTGCTTTAAAAAGGTTGTTGAAATAAATCCAAAGATTCAGAAAGTCTATTATTTTCAAACTAAATGCCTTATTATTGTACTTACCTCTAGCAAACGACAAGCGTAGACTATGATCATTTGATTACAGAATATTACAATAATGATTTCCTGAGAAATGCAGTAGAGCTTAAAATAGTCTTTCATTACACAGTGCCTTTGCTGGTTTCAATTATCTTTCACCTATTACAGTCAACAAGACATTCTTGTTTAGCATGCAGGGCAATATGAGATGCCATGTCTTGAAATGTGTAATGTGTATTTAAGTGATGCAGTCATACCTGTAGGGCGCCTTGTAGCATTATCTCTAGCATTAACTGATAAAAGTGATACATTTTTATGTGGATTTAAAACACACATTTACTCAATTATAGTTAGTAGACGTACTTTGCATTATGCCCGTGCAATTGTGTCATTATATTTATGCCGCTTCTAGATGTTATTTTGAAAAGAAGCACTTTGTTTATATAGACCAACCAACAAGTTTCTTTTATCAGTTGCTACAGATAATATTACAGGAGGCCCTACAGGTATTATGGCTTAACTTATTAAATGTGGAGAAAACCAAAAGCACCAAAAGAGGAGCGTACTAAGGATTACTCAGTATTAATACATGTGGCGAAGTGGCACCTGCTGAGCAATTGGCATGGCTATATATTACATCAAGATAATCCCAAATAGTGCTAATGAAAAGTGAATAGTCGGCCAGGATTCCCCAGATAATGGCTGTCTTGTTTTAATTGTTCACATATTTTTTCTTTTCCTGGGTGACATGGTCATTACTTGGCAGTCAACACTTATCGGCGAAATCACCCAGGATTAATGGTCTCACTTGGGCTGGTAAAAAATGTTGAAGTTGTCCCGATTATCAGTGCAGGAAAAAGAATAATGGTTATTTGTCATTGTGTTAGGCCGGAAGAATAAGTAATCTAAGAAAACGCAGAGTTAAGCACACTATTAACCCTTCGCTGCAGAAACCTTTATTGTCGGGGAGCAGGACGCACGGATCGCTCTTAGTACAACTTCACTGCTTTTCTTTAGCAGGATTATTACTGCCTAGGTGAGGCTCTTATTCAGAACTGAAACTCAGCGGTGGCCACAGAAATTGCCAAGGTTAATTTACACTCAAAATTGGGAATGTACGTTGTAGCGATGGCACATAGTCCTACTGTACATTTCAGTGAGTTGATTCACAGAATGTGCTGAAAGCCTACGTCGGTCCCAAGGACGTGACAAATTGACAGGGCAAGCGAAAGGTCAAGGCCTCAGAACATCCTATGGTCCATGTTGCATCTTCTGATGCGACTGAGTAATTCAATACCTTAATCTGAGCCATCAGCACGTCCTTGTGCCAGAAGTAATGAGAAGGACACAATAGAAGTTGGAGGATTTTAGAAACGCTTCAAATAAAAGTACGTGTCACATTTCAAGCGTTCCGGCTGCAGTACCCATACATACAAAAAACTTTCTCTTGCTTTTTCGAAATGAAATGCGATCAGCTTATTAAGACAGACATTTTGTTGTGGTTGTTGTTGTCGTTGTTATATGTTCCCTACCATAACCATCTCATTTAAAAGCCTGTTTTTAAACAACTCAGACAGAACGGCCTGTTGATCACCTTGTAAAAGGAATTAATGCTTCCGTTAAGCTGATATGGAGAAGCATGTCTCAGTGGCAAAGGGCCAACTCTATATGAGAGGTCCTGAAGCGATAAGCCATTCGCATGCTGTAGAGGATGCAGTGGCTTTCACCAGCATGGACATATGGAGATTTTACTCTCCTTCAAGGGGCTTATTTGTTAAAAAAAAAAAAAAAATCATAAATAAGTTACTGCTGAATCTACACAGACTTTTATACATAGTGTCTATATCGCCTGCCCAATTGTGACAGCAGAATTTTTTCCCCATTCCATGCAAATGCTGGGTAATAAAATAAATGTGCTGACTGTGAATGAATGGGCTGACTCTTCACAGTGGGGTCTCAAACAGAGGTGAATCTTCCCGCCTGTAACTGCAGTCACCCCGGCGTGGCCTGCTGCACAGCGAGGGCGGGACTCCCCTTTCTTCGTGGCAGAGCCTCCACTTCATCCCGGCTGCCGAGTGCAACCATGTCCCTGCCTCTTTTATCTAGGACATTCATTTTTCTTGTCTCCCTCCTTCAAAGTATCTATTAGCGACGCGCTGCTATCTGTTTGTGGGGTATTTGCTCCCCTTTTTTTTCCACATGAATGTTTGATATATTGGAGAGAGAATGATTGTTTGCCGCAATGAGACCAGCCCATGGCCTCAGTAAGACAAATTGCTCAGGAACGCCTAAATGGCAGTCAATGATAACTCATTGTAAGGAGAGTAAGTGACTTCCAATGGAGTGACTGGGGGGACTGAGAGTAATGGCGGTGCACGGGTGAAAAATAGATGTTTGGCTCTCTGTAATTACTCCATTAGGGGGCTCTCTGTTAATCTACCAAAGAACTGCAAGTGTTTTCACTGCTCGGCCAGTAAACACAAGGGGCTGCCGTGGACAGAAAGAAGCTGGTTATATATATTTTTAAATGCCTTATCAATACAGGAGACATCATGCAAAAATTATTTTTGTCCACACAAGGAGTGATTCCACAGAAGAAACATTAATGGTTCCTTGAACACCCTCTCAATGGATGTGTTTTAAAAGAACCGTATTGGGAAATGTGTAATGTTTATAAGATGAGACATAACAGGTGAAAAGGGTATTTTTTTCTAAATGACAGCTTTCACATCCACCTTTTACTGTGTGCCTACTGATACTCTTACAAAAACTGTATGTAGTGAAAGTTTTGCAAAAAAAAAATTACATTTTGATTTGTAAGTAAGACATGCTCTACTTTAATATGCATTTGCATATTCTTTTAAAAAATCTAGTTTTTTGGAAAATGATAGAATTAAAATATTTATTTAATTGTGATGGTGCTCTCCAGATAAAATATTTTACCCAACAGATGATTGAAATCTGTTTTTGTTCTGTTGCTTAATCAAAAAATACTATGCCCTGTTATCATGAAAAAGAAACATCTTTAATAATGTTATTAGGAATAAACAGGTAACATGTCAATAATGCAGTTGTTATTGAACAGATTTTTGACTTTGAATGAAAATTTTGTTTTGAGAAAACAGTTTTAGGAACGGCCTTCAGAGCTGGATTACTCAGTGAAGTCCCAGAGAATATGATCCGTCTGTGTGAAAATTGTAGTTTTAAAATAAAATTAGAATATTCTAATCTGATTCTACATGATTGTGAAAAGTGTGAGTGGAGCTAAGCCTTTGTTAAAGAGATTAAATTGCTAAATACTGTTAGACATGAGTGGAGGTGAATTAACACTGAATGATATATGTCTGTTGAGTTTTGTTACAAATCTGAAAATCATTTGTGGGACCAAACTTGACATTTCTGCTTATATTGTATTACCTTAAAGAACATCCTCATAATGTAAAGATTCTCGAAAGAGCTGGTAATCAGCTTTTACATTATGTCAAGGTTCCTTATACCTTTGAAATGTGCCTCACACTCACATATTTACATTGTTCTGCAGGGAACTAAATTTGTTCTTCTGTGTCATCAGTCAAAAATCCTCGGTGGAACCTTTTGTATGCCAATATATGACATTTGGAATTTATCGTAAAAAGTTAATTATAAGCTGAAAAAGATATACAAGTTACACAAGTTCCATGACAAGATCAGACCAACTGTATTTTATATGCTGAGACTATATTTCATATGTTGCCACTGTATTACCAATGTTGTGACTGTATTTCATCTGTTCCAACTACATTTCAAATCTTACAACTATATTGCAAATGTTGCAGCTGTGTTTCAAATGTTACAACTAAATTCCATATGTTGCAACTGAATGTCATCTGTTTCAATGTAACTCATATGTTGCGACTGGACTCCATAGGTTCCTTCTGAAGATTTGAGCAGGTCTGGACCGGATGAACGTGACATAGTTAATTTAACTAGGCACATGTAATAGGACTAAAAAGATTAAGCAATTGTATTTCATACATTGAGATTTGAACGTGTCTGGACCTCATCAACCTTCTATATCTCTCCCCAGCGAGGGTACCGTGTAACTCGAGAGTGGGGCGTTGGGGACAAAAGAGGACAATCTGTCCTTTCATCATCCAAAACAAGCCACTCTTCCCCATCCCCAGACAAACATAATGATCATTTTTTTGACCATTTGGTGTCTGCAACTACTGCCTGTAGCTCTCCGGACAAAGACTAGAGAGAGGGGGGGAGCAATATGGTCCTAAGAGTTTGGTTTGACCAAACAATCTGCTTTCTTCAGCAGACTTTTAAAAACACTGCTACGAGCTGTGCCCACAGCTTTGCCACAAAGTCTAGAGTCGACCTAAAGCACCTCTCAGTCTGCACCTCCCATCTGCTTGTGTCTCCACCCAGGACTCACTGATGGGCTTAAACCTGCTTTTCTTTCTCTCTAAGCTGAAAGCCCTGACCTGCACTCCTTTTTTTCTGAATGGCCTGTAAAAAATAAGCTGCCTTTAATGTGTTTGCTGCCCCATCTCCAAAGCGAAATAGGACAGACCTTTCGGTTCCTTTCACCATGCACTCTGTAAATGCACACAGCCTTTGTTTCTGAACTTGTTAGCATGTGACACTGGTCTGAGGTGCTGTGTTAGGGGCGTGTGACGTTCACAGGTTAATAGCCTGGTATTAATTATGTGGTCTACCTGCTATTAGGAGGGTTTTCCAGCGAGGGAAAATGAATGGGCTGCGGTAGGCTACAGTGCCGAGAGAACTACGAGGTATCAGGATTTTTTTCTTTCTGTGAAAGACGTGAATAAAATTCTAAGGAATATTTCAATCCACGATTAATTTACCAGAATTAACTGTGCGCTCTTGATTTCAACATTTTTCAACATACCATTTTTTTTTTATCAAAGTGTTTTTAATTATGTCACTATCGAAAATGAATCGCAGGGCCTAACCAAGTGGACAGTTGCACAGTGAAGAAAGTGAGAAATTTCTTGCTCTGGCCACTTCTGCACAACAATAGAGCTCATTCACAGTTAGCAAGCTGCACCGGGGTCAGCAGTTTAGCATTTTGGAAGTGAGAAAAATGAGTGTTACTGGAAGAGCAAGACAGAAGAGTTGGTTGAATTCATTTATAGTACATTTACATCAATTACGTCCAAATACTTTTTTTCCTACTCCCACAGACCTAAATCCACGTGCAAGTTCATCTGAAATATCTGGAACATTTTACACAATGGAAAGAGTGGCATGGTATTTTCAGAGGCCAATCTAGAGTTTGGTGTACAGGCAGGCAGTGTGATGAAAGTGGGGTTCTGCTGTTTATTTCTGAAAAGAGTAAGAGTAGATTTGGTCGCTGGCAGACATTTACACAGAGACTCACTAATGGCTTGACGTCCAGTCAAGTCTAAAATGCTCTTTTTCAATTTGGTGGACTAGAGCGCCGCCCAGTGGCTGGGCCAGTGCCTTCATCCCCAGCTCTCTGTTAGACCATTTTTACAGAGACTTATAGGATAAAGCCGAGCTCTCTGCCCATACATATTTAGCTTAGTAATATATATTTTTTATTTAGACTGTTTTGGACCACTACAATTAAATCTGAAAGCCTTCACAGTGGATGTCTCCAGCTGTCCAGTTGTGTTCTCAATTAGGCCACGAGCTACCGGACAACTGCTCATGAGGTAAATCTCCTGTTTTAACTGTTGTTCCTGATAAAAGTTATTCATAGCATGCATAAGAACATCAAATGGACTATTTTCGTCAGATGTATATCTTTTCTGTTAACATGTACTCAAGCAACGTCAATGTTAGCCCACAAGCTAAAGTTTTAGGCCTATTTAGTTACCTGTTAACCTGAACTGTTATTGTTCTGTATTAGCCTACACACACACACACCATCACACTCCATCACACCTTGATATACACCATTACACACTATTAC
>JBBJLS010000018.1:1337497-1364166 GCA_037577275.1 Bryconaethiops microstoma | reverse complement strand
ACAATCTAAGACTGCAGGGCATTTAAATAAAATGGTCATTTTAGTGTGCCACCCTTCTACAGTCTGTGCCCCTGCCTGGCCCCCCCAAGAAAAAAATTATAGGCAAGCCCTTGAATAGCGGGGGACTATTAAGCCCCCCACCCCCTCTCAGTCCTAGCTCAAAACTTGTGGAAAGCAATAGCTGTTAAACTCCATTGGATAGTCTGAAAACTGCAACAGTGCAGTTGCATTTAGGCTAACAGCTGTAAATTAGGTAAAATGTACAGTGGGCAGGGACCAGGAAAAATGGTGCTTTCTGCATGCATATTTGACTCGCTGGTTCTAATTGGTTTTATAATGCAGGCAAAAATCCCGGTAGAGCATGAAATAACGGCACAATAGTTTGAGTAGATTCAGAGCATAGAAGACTAAGTATAGAAGGCTAATTTAACCAGTTTCCCCCATTTTTCTGCTTCAGTAAATTACAGTTCACAAAAGAAGCTCTCTATTTGCTGGGGGTTTTTTTCCTGGTCGCTGTAGCTGTGTCTGAAGCTGTCAAGGCTCATGTTTTTTTTGTAGCCAAAATAGTGAAAAAGCTGCAGCTGAACTATAGCTGCAGGATCCATCATCTTTTTAAAAATATACAGTTTGTACTCTTCACTTTTGTTTGTTCTTTTTGTTGTTGTTTACACAGATAAAGCCACTGCAGTGCATCTCAGCAGTCAAGCCCTTTTTAACTCAAGCGCCTTACAGCAAAATATAAAAACAAACTGAAACAAAACAGATAAACCCAGTAACTTCCACATTTTCAAAGGAAATACTACTGACATATGGATACAAATTTTGGGAGATCTACATTAAAATTATACTCAATCACAAGTTAGAAAGATGGAAAGGGTAAACAGATCCCATGCACAGCACGCAGGCCGGTTAAAGCATAAGCTGATATGCACCAAGTTCAATAGGACCTGTGTGTGTGTGTGTGTGTGTGTGTGTTGCAGGGGGTGGGGTTGGATGATTAGAATTGGATTATACATTGTTTTGTTCCACCTAATATTTACCCCAAGTCTGTGCTCATTCTTGTCTTTACGGCTGTAGATTATTTATGGATATGATATTATAACCCAGTTATAAGAACTTCTAAGATGTGTGTGTAAGCTCTAAGAGAGGCATGTTTTAGATAAAATATGTTATTTAATTAAAGTAAGTCAATTAAAGCTACATCAATTTCAGTGTTCAAAACAAGCAAGTACTAAAATGAAACGTTGAGTTTTTCATTGCATGGCAGGGGCACATCTGGCTCCTCCCCCAAGACAAGCCCCACCCCCAACCCCCCCCACCACCACCACCACCATAAGATTGATCAGCAAATAGGGTGTGGAGTGCTTACTGCTGCTTCAACAATGCAATTCTGTCTTTGCATTTTTTGCACTTAGTGACTGTCATAACACTGTTTCTTCACGTTTTGTTTCTCTGTGTGGTGTGTAGGTGGTTGAAATGACAATAAAGTGTAACGTGTCCATTTGTCATATCGACACCTTGCCTAACTAATTTTTTTTTTTTAAGTTTCAACACAAAAACATTGAACATATGACATTTTTTGATAATTTCACTCAAAAAGGATGTAACAAAGGATGTCTATTGCCATAGTAATAACACTGTTTGTGAATTATGTAACTTATGAGAAATAAATGAATTTTTTGAACATGAATTTGTGACTTAAGCATATATGGTAACGCTTTATCTGAAGGTGTCTACATAAGAGTAACATGAGACTGTCATAAACATGACATGAAGTGCCATGAACATTAATGTCACTTCACTGATGTTTGACTGTTGTCATTAAGTGTCATTCGGTTTTTATGTCTACATCCCAAACAGTGTAAACTTCACATTACAAAAGCTGAATGGCACTTAATGTCAACAGTCATGAACATTAAAAAAGTTTCATTAAATGTTCATGACACGTCATGTCATGTTTATGACAAGCTCATGTCACTCTTATGTGAACAACTTCAAGTAATGTGTTCCCAGTAATGTTTGTGTCAACAATAAAACACTGACAAACTACAGAGTATTGGGCTGCTACATACAGCTCCATTGGTTCAATGCTCATCTCACTGTCATTTTCAGTGGAAGAGACCTGATTGGTGTCAGAACAGGAAGAGCCCTGAATCAAGGAAATCAGTTCAGTGAAGGTAGCCGACATCTTGAGAAGCTATTAAAATTGCCTGAGTCACATTTTATTTTGACTTAGGTATGATAAATCAGCTTAAGTCACACTTTTGACATAGGCCACTGTCCTAAAGTGGTAGAATCATATTACCTGATCTGACTGACGGTGTAGGCAATATTACCATATGTGGCCACCATGATGAGGAGATGATTTAGGCAAAAAATGACTCGGGCGATTATTTTAGCGAGGTGACGATGTGAACACCAGACCACACAGCACAGCACACAGTGTGAACAGCACAAAATTGTTCTCTGCATTTAACCCATTCACCAAGTGAAGCAGAGGGCAGCCAGCAGTGCAGTGTGTGGGGACTGTACCTTGCTGAAGGGCACCACTGGCAGTCGTGGGATTCGAAACCCCAACCTTCCTATTGCAGGGGCGACTCTCTAACCACCAGGCCACCAATAAACACCCACCTGACTTGACCTAATCAACTGAATTAGTTGTGCCATACGAATAATAAACCCAATAAAATTCAAGTCAATTTGTGGCACTTAGATTGTCTCTTGGCTTTTGCTGTTTAATTGAAGAACACCCAGTAGAGCCACTAGCAGAAATACCATAATGATAACCAGATAAACAAAGGATATTTACAAAGATTTCTGCATTGCATTATTAATGATTTCTGTATAATATTTATTGCTATAAAGATATCCAGCCTTTATATCTAACATTTTTATGTGTTACTAGAAGCTCTGTTAATATGCATGGTTTAGACACACTTTCTGTACTTGTGAAGAAATCTCCATTTTAGTACAGGGAGTCCGTTTTGTCTGTAGAGCTGATTGATTTGTTAATGAGGTTAAGAAACACAAGCAAATTCTGGATCCCTCAGCCTGTCAAAAAAAAAAGCTGTGAAGTTGCTTTGTATTCTTAAAGGGTGAAACAAAAGTAGGCTTAGTAAACTTGGCATGCTGGATAATTTTGTCCCTCTATCATGGTATCAGTTATGCTTTTAAATTGCGCTCAAGCATTTTTCATAATCCAGCGTCTGTGGAGAACTGGAAATACATTCGAGTGTTCAGCAGACAGCCATGATGGTTTTTGTCCTGTGGAGGATGTGACAGCGCCCTATGGAGGCTATTCTACCGATTAAGAGCAACTCACGCCGTCTTTCGAAGCTTTCCTCTGTTCTACAAAGATAAGTAGGGGAGACAGAGAGAGTAGGAGAGGAGGGGGGTGGTGGTATTTTCATTTTAATGGCAAGCAAATAAATCATCTCTCTGAGGTGCACAGCTCTAAAACACACAAACAGCCTCAACCACTGTTTGTCAAATCCCATTCAAACATCAGTGTTCTACTGACCCGACGATGCCCAAACAGCATTGATTAGATGTGCTGTTGTCAAGGTCATAATAGCTTTGTGTCCATGAATTCGTTTTCTTGCACTGACAGCATTCTTGGTTTGAAGAGAAATTCTAGCAAAATGCAGTATTTACAGCTTGTACTCTATTTAAGCATTTGTGTTAATATGAGCAAAATTGACCTAAGTGAAAAGAAATCATTGATTTAAGTTATCAGGTTAACCAGTGCATCTCCCATACATGCGTTAGGAATTTCTTTGCATTTGAGCCTCCACTGTAGATAGGGAAGCATTGGGTAGCCAGCAATTAGTTATTGGGGAGCTGTGTGTGGGGACGGTACCTTTCTCAAGGGTACCTCAGTGGTGCCACTGGCAGTCATGGGATTCGAACCCAGAACCTTCCGATCACAGGGGCAACTCCCTAACCACCAGGACACCAACATATAGTTTCATTTCACGCTGATATGAATTTACTTGTATGTTTTAAATGGTCAGAAAAAGGTATGAAAGCTTGACAAACTGACCAAGAAAATATTTTTATAACCTCTAAATTACCTTTTTACATGGATATTCCCTTTGTATTTATGTCAAACTTTACATTTTTGTCTTTTGCTTGGAAATGTCATTGAGTAAAAGTGCAAGCATGTAGATTTTGGCCATCACAGCAATGCACACTACTAAAAGAACTTGGACCCCGTTGATCACTCCTTGTGGCAATATTTAATTGTGTTATTATATTATTATATTATATAACTGTTATTATATTATATAACTGGACACAAATTGCAGTGGTAAGCATTGATCAGAAGACGCTTAATGAAGGGAATTGAAAATAACGTTACATCTGTTCCTGATCATTAGGCATTATTAAATTGGAAAGAGAGGTGAAGCCGACCTGTCTTGTCTTGTATCATCTCCTAGTCAGAAAGGTCTGATTAGGGTGAAGATGACATAAGTAAGATGGAAAATTCTGATATGAACTTTCCACTTCATTTTGTCTTATTCTTCCGGAGTCTCCATAATTGGGGGCTTTTTTTTCACTACCTCTTCAATTCACCACTTCCTTTTTTTTCCCCTTTGCAATCATGTGTATGCTGTCCACACCTGTCTGCCTGAAGGAGAGCCCTTGAAGTTATTAAGCACACATTTGATTACTTTATGTTGTGCCCTCAGCTTTAGATTGCTGCAGTGCTACATCACTAAATAAGACAGCTGCGTTCAGTTCCACTTCACTTCATTCAGTTCAGTAAGTATAACCGAGGAGTGCAAAATTCGTAGCGTTACTGACAGTCCTTCACAATTTCATTTAAAAAAATTCAACTAATTTGCTGATTTTTTATTTTTTGCTTCAATAGGTGTGCTTGATCACAGTCCAGGCAAGATTAAAATCCTTTGGTAAAGGTTACTGCTTAAAAAGATGACTGTGTCCCATATTTCCCTTTAAACCTTTGTATGATTTTGAAAAATATTTTACAAGGTATATTGTCGAAATAACAGATTCAATAAAGGATGGAGCAATAAAAGTTGTTAAATACTGAAAATGTTTTTTTTCATTTTACACTGAAAAGTCTTTTGGAAGATACACTATGTGGACAAAAGTATTGGGAGGCCTGACTATTACACTAACAATAACTTTTACGACATTGCATTTAAATACATAAACTTAATATGGAGTTGGTACCCCCTTAGCAGCATATACACAATATGGACAAAAGTATTGGCACGCCTCACCATTAAACCAACAGGGACTTTAATGACATTGTATTCAGATACATAGACTTTAATATGGAGTTGGTCCCCCTTTGCTGCTATAACAGCTTCCACTCTTCTCAGAAGGCTTTTCTCAAGATTTTTGAGAGAGTTTCTGTGGGAATTTGTGCTCATTCATTCTGTAGCGCATTTATAAGATGAGACACTGATGTTGGACAAGAAGGTCTGGCTCACAATCTCTGTTCCAGTTCATCCCAAGGGTGTTGGATGGGGTTGTGTGGGCCAGTCAAGTTCTTCCACACTGAACTCATCCAGCCATGTCTTTATGGAGTTTGCTTCGTGCACTGGGGACACAGTCATGCTGGAGTAGAAAAGGTTCTTCCCCAAACTGTGTCCACAAAGTTGGAAGCATGGTGTTATCCAAAATGTCTTGATATGCTGAAGCATTAATATTGGAAGTAAGGGGCCAAGCCCAAACCCTGAATAAAAGGTGTGTCCCAATACTTTTGTCCATATAGAGTACAAGGTTTTGTTCAGACAGCGATGCACAAGTAGTTCAGTGTGTCATTATCTGACCTCGCTAATGCTCTCGAGGTTGAATATATTTTGGGTTCATAGGTAGTACAAAAAAACATTTAGTGTATGGCTGCCGCCCATCATGTGGCCATAATGTGTGATGACATAATATGGAAAATTTGTACATGGAGGACATAACAACCTAATACTTCAATCTTGTGTTTTGTGTTAACACTGAGGCTTCTCATTCATTTTTGATGTAACAGATTCTTCATTTATTGAACAGCATTGACACATTTTTTTTGACACTCCAGTGAGGCTCCTCCGATCCAAACTGTTGAGTCAGAGTAAGAGGACTCCCTGTATATCCCTGTCTAAGCTGTACCTTTTATCTTGTTCTCTCGAGGCAGCAATTAATGGGGTCTGCCTCTCTTCTCTTTCACTTCCATTGTTTTTCAGCACTTCTATTCTTTTCTTCTGTACTTTGGAGTATGTTATTCACACCTGCCTGTCAAATATCTGTCCCCAGAATCCATTAACTAACTGTGTGTGTGTGTGTGTGTGTGTGTGTGTGTGTGTGTGTGTGTGTGTGTGTGTGTGTGTTGGGATGGTCGGTTGAGGGAAAGGCGTTTATTTTCTTTTTTGCAGGGAATGATTAGTTTTTAAAGAAGAGAAATTGTTACTTTTTAAAAAAAATTTTTTATCACAGTTACTAAACTGAATTACTGTTGAATGTAAGAGGTCACGTGAACACACCCTTCACAAGTGATGTTTCCAAAGAGCCACTTCTATTTCCCATTCATTATTCTTTTAAAAGCTGTTTTTGTCATTCAGATACATGTATGAAGATCCTCTTCACAATGTTAAGGTTCTTCACACTGGGGCAGCTGATGGTCAGGTGGTTAGGGAGTTGCCCCTATGACTAGAAGGTTGTGGCGATGAATCCCAGGACTACTCGTGTCACACGCTGCTCCCTGGGCGCCCCTCGTTGGTGGCAGCCCCCTGCTTCACTTGGTGAATGGATTAAATGCAGAGAAAGAATTTCACACTGTTTACACTGTGTGCTGTGCTGTGGTGTGTTCGCTGTGGTGTGTTCGACTATAAGGGGCCACTTTATTTATTATTCATCTTATCTCAAGCATCCACTCAATGCCATGCTGCAACTTTAAATCTTTAATACTGCTGCCAGTTGCACACCTGTCTTCATATTTCCCTATTCAATATTGTGGGATCCGTTCAACAAATGGTTCCTTAAAGAATTTTTGTAAATAAGATGTGAGAGTGAAGAACCTTGTTAAAGTCTATAGAACGCCTCCACGTGATGTAATGGTCCTTGGAAGAAGCCTTTACATTGTGGGAAGGTCCCCTTTACTTTAAAAAGGTCCTTCGCACTCCATCTCGTTTTCAGTAATGGTCCTTTAGGTAACTAAAACGGCTTCGCTCAAAGAATCAATATTAGAACAGTAGAAAACGGTAGAAAATAATGTCCATTTAACATTCATGGGGATTGCTTTTCATTTCTGCTGAAATCCAAGGCAGCACTGGTTGAAAATTTATAACTGACTCCCCTTCTCTTAGGAATATTTCACAGTGTGAATTTGAAGATTGCGTATCTTTGTGATGTCGGGCTCAGTAAACAAAATGCGTCTTAGGTCCACACTAATAAAGTGTAGGTTGTATCCTCTGCGAGATTGTTTTTTATTGAAGAACGTGACTCGAATGTGAGAAAAACTGATAACAGTCTACAAAACAGGATTCTACAGGCAGGATTTTACCAAACGAACAACAACAACAACTAAAATGAGAAGCATTTTGCTCTCCTTGATGTAGGCTTGCAGTCTAAATGTGGGTGTTGGATGTCTTATAAGACAGCACTGCAGAAAACAGAGTACAGCTGGCTTCATCCTGCATCCACAATCACAAAAACCGCTGCACCTGACTTTAAAATGGGATTCCCATCAGGCTTCACTTTAAGGATGAGCAACATGGCAAAAACAGATTTCGATGTCTGATAGACTTCATGTACCATATTTATTATGTATGTCTTTCAAACACGTTGGAATGAACAAAATGTAGCAAGGATATCCACTATATGGTATTGGGAAGCCTGAACATCACACGGACAGTGACTTTAATGACATTGCATTTAAATACATAGACTTTAATATGGAGTCGGACCCCCTTTGCTGTTATGCAACTATGCAGCTCGGTCAGGGCTCTGTGCGGCGTCAAGTTCTTCCACGCTGAACTCATCCAGCCGTGTCTTTATGGAGCTCGCTTTGTACACTGGGACACAGTCATGCTGGAATAGAAAATGTTCTTCCCCAAACTGTGTCCACAAAGTTGGAAGCATGGCGTTGTCCAAAATGTCTTGGTCTGCAGAAAAATTAAGATTGCCCTTCACTGGAAGTAAGGGGCCTAACACAAACTCTGAAAAACAGGTGTGCCCCAATACTTTTGTCCATATGATATACATATGATTAGACAAAATTAGCAAGATACAGGGAAATTGAGTGTATCTCATAACAATTTATACAATTATATTTTATTTGGAAATGTAGCTGAATTTACGTTCATATTTTCTAAGTTACAAAATTAACTTAGTAAATATGAAATTATAATTTTTCTTAATAATAGTAAATAATAGTAAATATACTTAATCTTAGTAAATATATTATTTTTCTTATAATTTAGAGGTAAAATGCGCAAAAAACCATATTGCCATGAAAAAAGCAAAAAAAAAAAAAAAACGGAGAATATTTGCAGGTTCCGGGTTCTTGTGGAGATTTTCTCGTAAAGTTAAGTTCTCATAAAGAATTTGCATGTGACTGAAACCCGACTCCTGATAAAATGGAAGGTTACTGTATATATATATATATATATATACACACACCCCCACACACCCACACACACACACACACAGTCAAGTCCGGAATTATTCATACTGGCAAATTTTGACTTAAAGTTACTTTTATTCAACCAGCAAGTTTCTTCTTCATTGGAAATGACACTGACGTCTCCCAGAAGATAATAAGATGATGAACAAGAGACATCATTGTGGAAAAAAATGTTTCTCAGATTTTATTTACATTTGAAAAAAAAGTCGTGTGAAAATAAATATCAAAATTTGATATCTTTCATTCTTTTTTAATAATTCATTTTCAATAAAATGTGGTTTACATGACTTGCAATTATCACATTTTTTTATTTACATTTTATATAGCATCCTAATTTTTTGGAAATGAGATTGTATATCATTACTAAATGTAAATCAGTTAAACAGTATTAACTCAATTATGTGCAAAAGTTGACAACTTATATTTTTTGACATTAAGAACAAAAATAGGCATTTTGCATTTTAATGTGCAAAAAAATTTCCTATCAGTTGCATTGGCTATTCATACATAGACACACTTTCATATGAAAACATTTGCTCTTGACTGCATACAATGATGATAAAACAACACCTGGAACCGGTGGTTAAAAGGTAAGGTTACAAACGAATCACAGGTGCACAGAATAATAAGGGGGCAGGGCTGGGCATGAAACAACTGTGCTGTAATATCATTATATTGCAGACCCCTGTTTCACTTACATGGACAAGACTATTGGGACACCTCTTAATTATTGAATTCAGGTGGTCCCTTACTTTTAGTGAAGGACAATGTTAATGCTTTAACAAAGTGAGGACAACGACATGCTTCCAACTTTGTGCCCGCAGTTTAGGGAAGAACCTTCAACATCAATGCCTGACCTTATAAATGCTCTATAAAATGAATGGGCCCATAGAAATTCCCACAGAAACACCAAAATCTTGTAGAAAGACTTCTAAGAAGAGTGGAAAGGGGCGATCAGCTCCATATTAAAGTCTAGGTATTTGAATGCCGTCCCAATACTTTTGTCCATAGTGTATCTAAAAGAGTGAAAATATCTTAACCTTGACTTGCTGTTGGGTGCTATTTTGCATTACAAAAAGTGGTAGCACTATGCCACTAAGTAATTTTGGCTCTTGCCCCAGTGACTTCAGCTTGGATTTCAGTTCATTTATGGAACAGAAAGTAATAACCCACAGCAAATCAAATATCCGCATCTGGTCTCCACAGACAGGTCAAGCAACGCTGGTAAAACATCTTGAGTATTTTCTGCACTGATTTGTGGCGTTCCCCAGGCCACCTTGTATTGCCACCCTGCAAGAAACGGAGATTTACTCTCTCTCCTCTGAAGAGTCTCCCTGAAAACACCACTCCGTGTGCGTGTATATAGCAGTAAAGGAACTGTGGTACCGTCACGTCTCTCCCACATTTCTCCCAGGACACACAGAGCAGGTGCATGAGCAGACATCCATCTTTGGTTTTCTTTATTTTAAACTTTTCGAAAACAAAGGGCACGAGGGACAGTAACTCTAAACAAAATCCAGAGGAGAACAGAGAAACGCTCAAAAACACAGCCAAGGTGACGGTGGACCAACACTCAGGTCCACCTCAAACTAACTAAGATACACAACATAAAAACACCAACACCCAACCAGAACATAAACCCACTTATTCCTGAGCACACCGGCAGCTGACACAAATAATTACTTAACTCAAATCCGGTGTGCTCAGGAATACACGAAACTGAATCTTTAGCGGCCTCTAGCGGCCGCCCACAGTTACTGACCCCAGACCTGACAAGTACTTCACAAAGCTACGATTTCTATATTACCCTGCTGGAAGAAACTGAACCAAGCTAGTGAAATACGACAGAAACCACATTTACAATATTTTTTATATGGACGATTGCTTTAAGTACTTGAAAATAGGCCTTTAATTTAACTTTAATATAAAAACTGTAGCGCAGATTCCTGGTGCAAGGGGAAAGAAATTGGACTTTCTTGTGTGCTTGCTCCTTGGAAGATTGATTACACTCTGTGGTGTTGTAATAACCATTTCTTTCTCTAAAGTGTATTCGCAAACATCATGATTTTTTAAGTTACACAGCATATAGGCATTTGGCATTTGAACACTGAGTCTTTTTCAGTCATTTTCTGTCTGATGCTGGTATTAGGGCTGGTATACTTTATTTCAATTTCAACTGAAAAATAGACAATAGTAAAATGTGTTTCTCTCTTTTGTATCTGCTTCATAACGTTAAGTGTTTTCTATACACGCCTTTGGACAGTAAAGTAATTTCATAAACTATTTTGCTGGTGTAAAAACAGGTACTGCTGATTTCTGATGCAAAAGAAGTCTGCTTGCTTGTTCATGTCTATTTGATGTATTGAAACCCATATTTTTGAATGCTGAAGAAATTTCAACTGTCTAAAAAACACTGATCCCAAAGTACTATAGTTATCATAAACTGAGCATCAATAACTTGAAAGCGGTAAGTGTCCAAACAAATATTTTTCAAAAACCTATTTAGGAGGTGTTTGTGTGTGTATGAGTATGTCCTGTTCTGCATCTAAGCAGTAACTGTGCATTAAAATGTATAGAAGCGCGTCTTCTCTTGCATACATATTTGCATACAACTGCATGGAAAACCCTTAAACTTTTCATTTTGACCTTACACTTTTAAAATGTTTTTATTTTCAAATTATGCAAATCTTAATTAGAAATGTGGTTCTTTATAGAATTATCAATTGGCAGGTTCTTTACAGAGAACTACTACGTTAAAAGTCTTGTTTGCACGTCTGTTAGTCCAGAGCCAAGTCTTTTATGTGTTGTCTATCAATGCATTACTGAAAGTCCTGGGCATCCTGGTCTGTTCATGCTTGGATACCCAATAAATCCAGCCTGACATGAATTCCAACTACATTTCAGTGATAGCAGGATGATGAAGCAGATCTGGGTAAACACCGTCTCCTGGAAGGTCATGGTTGATGAGTCCTGGCTGCACATTGTTGCACTGGTGGAATGAAGTAACTTATTGCTTACCACAAGCGGGCTGGCCATTTTTCATACTGATGGCCAATACACTCCCAGGTATTTTAGGGTGTTTTAGGGTGTGGAGGCGACCAAATAGAAGCTCCGATCACTCATTCTCGCTGCCCAGCCGCATGCTAACGGGATTGGGGGCCCTCAGTAGGTCCATGTTTCTAAAGAGGCTGTTTATCTTTCTGACATTCACTCAGTCCCTTCTTTTCACCTGCCTTACCCATTTCTCATCTCTCTCTCTAGATCTCTCCCCAGCTCTCTCTACCTCTCTCTGTATATTTACATCTCTCTCTCTTTACCAGTCTCCCCTCTTCCTAGAAACGTGCTGTTGCATGAAAGGTAATGGGGAGATTCCAAAAGGAGAGCAGTGTGTGTGTGTGTGTGTGTGTGTGTGTGTGTGTGTGTGTGTGTGT
This sequence comes from Bryconaethiops microstoma, assembly GCA_037577275.1. Taxonomy (NCBI): domain Eukaryota; kingdom Metazoa; phylum Chordata; class Actinopteri; order Characiformes; family Alestidae; genus Bryconaethiops; species Bryconaethiops microstoma. The sequence continues at coordinate 1,352,094 of JBBJLS010000018.1, read as the reverse complement.
GTGTGTTCTGATCTGTTTAAAACGAGTTTTACCTTGATTAGCTTTGATTGATTAATTAATAACAGATCATTGGGCACGCATGCTGGGATCTAACTGCGAGCTGGACCCCATGGCAAGGTGGGGGTCAGGCCAAGAGCTTGCTGGGGGTGTAATTGTGTGCAGCGGGGTGGCCTGGTGCTGGGAGAGGAAGAGAGAGAGGGGCCTCCTGCTCTTTTGGGACAAGCCTGTTTCAACATGTCCGCAAAATGCCTCCTCTCTGTGACACCTTACTACAGGGGATGAGGAGAAACTGTGCCAGTTTAATGGTCTCCAGCCATATGTTGAAGGGCATTGCGGAATATGACTTCTTGCTCTAGTAATCACGTCCACGAGAAACGTCCCCCATTTCTTTATTTTCCTCAGCTTTGTTAAAGGCCGTGTGGTGTGGTCAAGCTGTATTTATTTTTAAAAGCGGGAAAATGTCTCCAGAAACACACTGTTCATATTGTATTGTTTATTTTTTTTAAAGGACTGTTCATGAATAGTTAAAGATTTTGGCCGAAAAGACCATCTTTTTTTCCCTTATCCATTCTGAAGCTCCACAAAAACAAGGAGGCATCTCTGCTCCGTCTCTGCTTCTAGCCCTACTGCTTTTGTGTGCAGGTGAAAGACAGGTTCACAGGGTCTGTGGTCCAGGTTTTCTGGCCTGCCTTTGCATTAGATCTGCAGCCCTTTATCTCACGCAAGCCTTGCACAGAGAAAGATTTGGTTTTTTAAAAAAGGACGGGGGTCTGCTTAAAAAAAAAGAGGCTGCGCCTTGTGTTTGAAGCCCCAAATATGACGGGGGGACTTCAAGAGAGGGACCTGAGACAGGCAGTCCTCAGGATGAGGGAGAGGAGAACAGGCAACATGCCTTTTTCCTTTTTCTTTCTGGCCAAAGGAAGAGGCTGTGGCCAAGCTTGATTATCCGAGATGAAGGATGTGCTGGGAAGAGCCGGGATTGCTAAGACTTTCAATTCCAACACCAAAGTCTCCCATAGTAGCCTTACTGTGCTCTTCTTTCTTTTTTTCTATGTGCTCTGATGTTCTTTTCTAATACAAAAAAGAGTTGATGGAGTTTTAAACTCATTAATCTAAAATATTTGTATTATGTTTTCTAGTACATTTGCAGTATGCCCAATTTACATGGATGCCTGATGCCATGCAGCATTTAAAATAAAAAAAACCCCTAAAATGTAGCCCGATACCAGTCGGCAGTCCTTCGTCAGACAGAAGTGTACCAACTGGGCAGTCGCTGATACATAACAGCTGGTTTTTCAAAATTAATTCATCTCAACAAGCAAATGGCATACACTTAGATGTACGACGTATCCATTTGGCAACTATGCCAATGATGTTATGATATATTTTTAAATGCATTTTGACATTTATCAAGATCCACAGCCAAATTTGTGGTACATCATTAGGCCATTGTAAGTATGCAAAGCCTAATGAACGCAGGCTAGTCCTCATATTTAGCTGGACTGCTCTGTTTTTGGTTTTCTCCATTATGACAGGCTGGTAATAAGTCCGCTGTGGTGTTATGTGACATCTCAAAGCGCGGCTTCAGGATCTTTGCTCCCCGGGTTTCGGGTGCCACTCAAACCCTCCCTGTGAAAAGCTGTTTTTCATTTGATGCTCCTGCCGCCAGTTATTGTCAGCATATTCGAGAGGTCCTAAGTCCTGAAATGAGTCCCGTATTATTTTAGACTGGCTTGAATATTGCACGGCAGGAGACTGAAAATGAGACCTTCCATCAAAAGATTGCCTGCAGCGCGTTCTACTCTGTGCAGCATTCGGGAGATCTCACACAGAGAGAAAACACACTCTTTGACCACATGATTATATATTTATTAACAAATCTTTTGATGATTTTTTCCTCTCCCCTCTCTTTCTGTTGTTAGTCGTTGGAGTGAAGGAGAAGGGAGGAGATAATAAGCCGCAGTAAGAAGGGCGGCCTTGCAGTTTTGGGTGTGTTTAAAGATTAGAGGGAGCACAAGCAGCCAGTGCAGGCGGAACCTAGTGAACCTTAAAATAAGGTGTTTTGTCACTTCTCTAGTCTCAGGGCAGTATTTTATTTATTTTTTTTTCTTCTCTTAAAGGCAGTCACTGTCAGGTCTGCATCGGCAAAAGAATAAAGGGTAGCCCAGAAAAATATTCATTGTGTAAATAAAATTGCATTGATTTTTCCCATCAGTGTTAATATTTGTTGATTGAGTTGCTGACTAGATTGCATGCATAATTAGTCCAGTTTTTAAATATTTATAACATTTATAACATTTATAACATTTATGTATGCATAAAATATGAAAATGCAATTTAGCTTGTTCTTGGTTACTTCCTGCAGGTTGGATAGTGTCTGAAAGTGCACATAGGATGCACTTTATAACACTAGTGTGGTTTCTGGTACCAAGAATGATCGCAATTTATTTTATGACAACCACATTCTGACCTTTCTTGATCTCTTAGAATTAAACAGGCTGATTGTCCTGTTTCATGTCTCATTTAAAAAGCAGGCCAGGCTGAAACACTCATTCTAACTTCAGCGTAAATGCGAGAGGTTAAACTGCTAGGTGGATTTTTATTAATGTTGATTTTTGTGACATCACAAAATGGTTTGTTTCCATATATGTGTTGTATAGACTAGTATCTTTTGTAACTTCTAACAGCATCTACGTAGTACATCAAAGTCTTATTTGAGGAAAAATGATAAGGGCATTTTCATCAAAACAAAATACAGTATTTTCTGGTTATACTAGTAATGTCGATATTATCAGCATCAGATTAGGCCATATTTCATCAATTGCAAAAAGGTCTTTCTTCTGTTTGGATTATCATGGGGCGTCCACCGTGGGGAAAAAAGTAGCACAGACTTCCCAGGGATGCTCATTTATTTTCAAATAAACATTTTCTGGTGCTTTACTGTATGTGTTGACCTATAGAAAAGGTTAGTTCGATTGAGCTTAAGTTCAGTTTGTTAAAGAAGACGCCGCCATTTGCATGGCAAAGTACTTTCAGCCGGGAAAAAGTCAGACAACAAAACCCAAGGCTTAATCAAGGCAACTTCAACTGGCTGTGACCTTTGGGAGGGATCCATATCTCTTTTCCCTGGAAGAAATGGTGATGATGGCTAGCAGTAGTGTCCTTTGTGTCTAGTGAAGATATCGAGTGTTTGAAGTGTTAACACTGACACTAAGCCTCTGGGGCGAGCGGGCGAAGGCAGCGTGTAACACAATGGGATGGGACTTGGATCTTTACTTCCCCTCCAGTGACCTCTGACCCCGGCTGGTTTTCAGGGTTTCATTGGCTCCCGCTCCTCTGAGGCAGTGTCCGCTTTGATCAGATCACCAATTGCTTTGCGGAAAGAGTATTACATACCCCATGCTGAACGTGTGACAGTTTGGTGCACCCAGACTAGATTTGCTGTAGATTTTTAGCAATAACCAGCATTAAAGGATAGAACATGTACTGAATGACCATAGACAGTAAAGACTTGGTAGGGGTGATGTACATGAATCAGTACTTGTGGGACTAATAAAGGCTTATCTTATCTTACTCATGGTACAGACCACCGAAGTTGCATGTCATTTTCGTACTCTGTGATCAGCCTAAATCAGGAACCATGGATCAAATTTTTCTTTGTGTAAATTGTACATTTCTCCCCTGAGAAATTGGGTTCTCTAAGCTCTGAAGCAGGTAAGAATGCATCCATGCAACAAGCAACTCTAACTTCTATGTATGCTGCTGTACTTCAGCGCTATTAAGAACAACATCTATTCATGTTGTAGGCACTGCTTCAAAAACTACTACATGCTCAAAGCCTGCTGGTTTGCGTGGGGTATTGCGGGTGAGGTTACCAGTCTTATGAAGTCAGTGCACAGGAGTGCCAGCTTGCAAGTAACAGTATCTGTATATCAAATCCTTAATTAAATTCTCCAGAGGACCCACTGGCATATTTCACATTAAAAAGCTTAAACCCATAGTTTCTTATTTGAGCATGGCACTGACTACAAAATGACAAGTTATCTGAGGTCTATTTTCAGTGTGTGAATAACTCTTAATTTATTTGCTTCAGTTATGTAAATATTTTAAAGGCAATTTAGGTTTTTTTGTGATGATTTACTGATATTTGCTTGTATTTGTATATTTTCTTCTTAGTTATACCTCCAACAACGGATTCAATTTTTAGAGTTGTTTCTCCTGGTTTCTTCTGTTGTGATTGCCTGGAGTTGCCAATCTAGTGTGATCCATCGAGGCCATACATGAAACGGCTTGCCATTCGCACTCAGAACATGGCCACCGGCCGCCCCCCCCCCTTTCTTTTTCCCCGCTTGTGTGCAGACTGACCCTGCTCTTCCCTTTTCCAGGCTACAGTGGCCCAACACGAGGGAAGCTTTCAAAGGCACTGTCTGCTCGAATCAAGTCAGGGCTCCCTTTTAGACTGGGCTCAGAGATAATAGCGAGCTGAAGTCGGGGAGGATCCTGACCCTTCCCTCCAGGCTTGATCGGATCTTGGCCCAGTCAAAGCTAGCGGGGCCACGTCTCTGGATGGCCATGTCTCCACGGGCCAGGGCTCTGTGATAGTAGGAATAAGAGAGGGCACCAGCCCGAGCTGGAGCCCTGACGTGTCAGGCTCTGTGGCCCCAGCGGTCTCCCAGAGCAAATGGAGGGGGTAGCAGAGGACAGCCAGCAGGCTGCAGCCTCACGGTTGGACCAACATGCTGGGGCATGTCAGAGTGTAGCTGTCTTCATGCGTTTAGTTGTGCACATGGGGATCAGGTCAGGCCAGTGATGGTAAGCCGTTTGCTTAAGACAAAAGAGTAAAAAATATTCTAAAAATTCTATTTATTAGGCCAAATGGGAGTAATCTGCTGTGAATGTCTCATACTTTCTGATTTCTGTTTCTTGGTTATATCCAACCATCCATCCATCCATCCATCCATCCATCCATTTCTACCCCTTTGTCCCACACTCGGTGTGGGGGGTGGGGGGGTGCTGGAGCCTATCCCAGCTGCTATGGGCGAAGGCAGGGTAAACCCTGGACTGTCTCTCTGTTATATTTTACTATTAAATGTTGGGATGTGTCAGTTTTTTAGCTGGTAATGAACACTTTTTGGTTGTTGCTAATAATCGTCAATTTGTTTATTATTATTCTTTTGTTCACCCTAGAACTGATCTCTGCAGTGCAGCGAATCTATGGGCCTTGACTGTCAGCTGTCGGATGTCACCAGGATGTTGGCAAGCATCGCTGGCCAATCATCGCCCGTAATTTGTGCACAGTATCTTGTGCAGTCAGCTCTAGTCAACTATGATCACTGTTTTGGCCAATTGAACATGTTCAGTTGGTGTCAGCGCTCGGCTGGGACTGAGAACTGAGAATCAGAAGAGATCAGCAAACGGCACTCTCGAGAGGGCACACACAGAGAATAGCCTATTTTTTTTTTAACATCAGTGGAATGTTTTATCATTGTTGATTAGCATTTTCATTGTTTGTCCTCTCTGAATGTATGATTTTTTTAAAACCATTTGTATATTCCCAACTGGAAGGTATTTAATATGGTTAAGAATAAACCCTAACATGAGAGCTCTGAAGGTGCTGCAATAAAACACTAAGATGAAATAAAGAATGGTTTGCTCACTCATTTAATTTAATCATGAACCTGTGCCAAATGTGCACTTTAATTCGCTGTTGAATGTACAGCCACTTTTAAGCAGCCTAATAGCATTTTTAGAGAGGTGGTTTACTTTCACATAACCATGTTACAGTTTTACAGACTGCTTATTACTCTTACCATAAAGATACCTCTTTCAAACAGGCTGTGTGTGTGTGTGTATTGACCATCAGTTACAGTTTTTGTTTGAGAACATGTTTGAGTACAGATTTTTTTAGGAGGTGGTGGTGAGCTGATAGAAAGTTGTCATTAATTCGTCTTTGTTGGCAAAAGTTGTTCATTAGCTTGATGTATCTAGATCAGACTCGCTGCTGATGATGGACAAAGTAGCTGCTGATGCTAGTTTGTCCATATTTTGAATCACTGGGATATTTTCAAAATGGCTTTCAATTAGGTAATTTATAACTAATATATTAAATTAATAATTGATAGATTTCCCATTTAGTTCCACATATTTATGAATAATACATTGGCTGCTGATGTTTTGATTTGAAACCCTAGTTTATATTTGAAGACCTGACCATCTTGCTGGCATAATTACCTTTACTTTGCTTTATGTTTTTTTGTATTTTTAGGTAATTTCCCAGTTGAAATGTTTCTTCCTTGCTGGGATGAATGAGCTCTGTATAAGCTTAGTAGTACACTGTAGGACATTGTTTGCTAGCATAAATTTCACAGCCAAGCATTAGTGTGCGGCCTCATACTTCATTGGTGTGTAGATTAAGCCCATCAAAGCCTGCCACGCCAGGCTGCTCTTCACTGTAAATTTGCTGCAGGTTGGGATGGTGGGAGCTAACAGTCCTCATGTTGACACACAGGATTATTCCCTCTGTGATTTTGACCCTGCCCCTGCTTGACTTGGACCCCCTTCCAACACACACTAGTGCACATATACACTCACTCTTCGCATAAGCTCTGTGCATTGTGTCTATGTGTGTGTGTACGTGTGTGCGTGTGCGCGCGTGTGGAAAGGGACTGAATTTTAAATGCAACGGTGCCTTGCCTTCCCATTGACCTCGCTGAAAAAGCCCAGTGATCTCATTCTCCGCTTCACTAGAATGCTGCTGATTCTCTCTGTTGCAATGTTACTCCTGCTTTAAAAGGAGCCTCAATGGAAGCTGACAATAGCATACCACTGCAGGCTACTTCTCCTTGCCTTCACCAAAATAAGAGGTTTGGAAAAATAGCTTAATTTGTGGGGCTTTGATATGGAGATCCTTTGTACTGTTTTTCAAAGAAAAGAACTGCCAACTAAGTCCGTGTTTGGTCGATTTCTTTTGATCACACTTCTATATATTAATAAGCAGTAAGTACATTTACTGACGGTACCTACATTGCAAGCTTATAACTTTAATATGTCAGGATACTGTTGTAGCTACCATATTGTGCAAATCAATGTTCAACCAGTCTGTGCTTTTGAGACAAATGAGACAAATTGTCAACAATTTCTACAGATAATGTCCAAATCTCTGCTCTAGCTCTTGCCTGCTCAGGCCCACATCCAAGCAGGCGGTTTTAGTAAATTGATGTCGCTCAGCTCCATTGAGTGTAACCTGAGCCTGGTTAGTCTCAAGATCTGGAGACCTTGGTCCTGTGAGGGCATGAAGGTAACGGCCATGCATGAAGAACACATTATTCCAGGCACTCACATGGATCAAAGACTTAGATCAGATGACTGTGAGCTGCTGTGCTATAAGCTGTGGCTGAAAGTTGCACTTGGCTCCCCCAGCCTCTTCCAGTGTGGAGCATGTGAATGTCCTGATCCACTTCCACACGCTCTCCTCTGCTGTTTGGGGACAAACAGAGTTAATAGGGTGTATCTGAGGTACTTGACAGCAGTTCTTCAGGGGAATCAGTTGGCCCAGGAAAGAGGATACCCTCAACTACATCAGTGCTGGTTTACATAATAGCAGTTACAAAGGAAGGCATTATTCTCCAGTCTTTTTTTTCGCCTTTTTTCGCCTCGTTTCCTGTGCCACCCCCCATAGTCGACTTTAGCATTAGCTCTCACATTGTCATTTAAAGACAGACATGGGGATTGACTTTTAAGAAGTGATTTTGGGACTGTGCGGTGTGACTTTAAGTGCTCTTTTCCCCTCATCTCAGTGTGACCGAGCACATTTATTAAAGTGACACCCGACAGTCACTTTGAGACTCCCCCTGTCAGGTATCACAGCGCTCGTAGCTAAGCAGTCAGCATTCAGAGCAGGAGACAGGAAGGGCATCTCTGACAATGGGTAATTGTTGACCATATATTCTTCTTGTCAGAGGATGTATTTGAGACGAGTGTTTTGTCAGACATGGTTTACAGCTCATCCCTCACTGTACTGTCTTTTTATTGCGTCTGCATTCACTGTCGATAAGTCAATCTCACATTACCAGCAATTTTGTAGGAACAGATTAGAAGGGATCTAGGTTGGTCTCATAGGCTGTCAAGTGATGTGTATAGAGATAGGCCACTGGGAGACTGTAGTATCAGTGACCACAGTTATCATGATTTTCCGTATTATCATGAGATTGTTACAATATTCTGAAAATATTTAACGAACAGTAATACGCATAGAAACCATTTCACCAGCCCTTCTTTTGGCATCTTTGATTCACTTGTATTTCTTTAAAACTCAAAGAAATGAAATAAACTACCATTTAAGTATAATATTATTATCACCAGCACAACTAGACTTACACTCATAAAAAATTATGTAATGACTGCAATGTAAATAATTATTTAATTGTCTTTTCTTGTTTAACTTATGCACCTATGCATAAAAATGGTCAAATGAACTTATTAGCTTTGTTTCTGGCTATGTTAGTAATACTGCTTGTACTGGCCTGAATTGATACACCATACTGTTTTAGCCACATGTCTAGCTACAGTAAATCAGTTAGAGTCAAGCATAGCTAAAAATGCATTTGCTGTTTTGTTTACCTTATTTGACTTAACACAATGCATCCGATTCACATTTTGCTTGTTGTAGCATAATACAACTGTGAAATCTAGCAACTGTGGAAAATCACTGCAGTCAACCTAAATTATTGCTGTCATCTCAAATAATTGCAATTAGGTAAGTAAAAGTGCTGTTCCGGCTTTACTGCAAGACTGTAGCAGAAGACAATTACAGTGCTTTTAAGAAATCGCAGTGAAAGCAAGTATGATTATCACTGGATTTTATATATATATCAAATGTTTACCTTTGCCAATATTATACGTGTCTTAGAATTTATGATATTGTTTCTTTGGTTGAACTGTTGCAGTATGAAAATATATACCCAGGTTCCATGACAATTATATGTTTTAAAACCTCAAACTTGGTATGAGCTATCTTGCATAAGTCTACACAACTCAGTTTTAGCCAGGTTTAATATTTTCTCTCTTTATAATCTGGAACCCCTAGTAATATTATGGTGAATTGCTAGCAACCAACACTCAGACATTATCTTAAGAAACCTTGGCCCCTAGGTCAAGGGTCAGAAGGCGTCCAGTCGTCTAGTCATGTCTCCTTCCCAGTCACTGTAATGACCTTTAGATGAAGACGCCAGTAAATGGGCCAGTTGTGATACCTCTGTACTGTCAGACACAATATGGTCCGATGGTTATCAAATGTGGCCTCTTTAGGCAACCCTTGGCCTCTGGCATGGCCCGTGCCTTTTGGAGGGACACACGGATCTATTTTTGCCCTTTTGAAAATTTAGCTGGAGGGTAGGATGGTGAGGCCTCAAAAGGGTGAGGGCATTGTGTCATTCAGAGACATTTCAATTGGCTATATTTTGAAAAGGTAATTAGTGCAGTAAAGATACAGGCGCACAGGGCATAGAACGACTCTTTGGACATAAAAAAAAACGTTTGTTAGCAAAGGGCAGTCCAGTTACATGTAACCTGATATTCATTTAATCGGAATGGAGAATTGGTCCATCTCATGTTTCTGCTTCATGAAGTTTTATTTCTTGTCACTGTCTTTTCAAGTTTCCTTACATTTATTAGTCATTTTAGCTTTCATTATATGCATATATGAAATAGGAAAAAGATTGTTGCTTTCTATGCCAAAATGTTGCCAGTGAAATTATTTGTTTAATGAAATTAAAAGTGCATTTTTATTTTAATTAATTTGCATTAAGAATACCTTGATATGCATCGTGCAATCATGTTTTAGGGTTGTTTTTAATGAAAAGCAAATAAATACCTCAAAAAGTGTCTTTTCATCTGACAATTTGTTTTGTCCAGGTGTGTTTTTTTAAATAAGCATGATTTTGAGAGGACTGAAAAGATTTTGGTAGGAAGCATAGGGAGAAATGATCCTATGGCCAACTCCTCAACTCGAAGGTTGTCGATTTAATGCACATGATCGAAAGCATGATTTACTCTGGCTGTGACACTAAGGTCACGCAGTCAATATTTATAATTGTGCAGCCCACTGTGTTTCAGGCATTAAAACTAAGATATCTCATTTTATCTGTTCAGATGGTGCATAGTTCAGATCTCAGCACAAACTAGAGTGCACTATTGCTTCTTAGGGCTATAAAATTGTTGACCTGACAGCAAATTGATAAATTGATGCTCTGCAATACAATACTTTTTCTTCAAGAGTTCCTTCCTGATAATACGGTGTATTTTATTCATGCTGCCATAAATGACAAAAGTCAGTTCTGCTGCTTTCTGTTTCCCCAACTCCCACATGCACAATCCAGTAGCCAGCGTTTTACTGGCTGATCTAATTGTCAGTTGCAGGTTGTGAACTGTCAAATGTGATGAGTTTGTCACCTTTTTTTACTTAAATTATAGGTTTGAATGCATTTTACCTGCTATATTATTTCAACCATGATGATGTTTTTTGTTTACCAGGGTTAATTACAGTAATAAAGGTAAGTAACTGCAGACTGGCAAAATAGCAGTAACCTGCTATTGTAAAGAGTTGGAGAAGGACATATAACCATTCAAATGAGCAACTTCGCTTTAGATGCATGTGTTTGTCTTCTGTTGTATAATCACAGAAGGCTTTAATCACTGAGTTTCTAGGCCTTCGAAGAAACTTAGTTTTTCTGCCGACTGAAATATTAGCTTTAGCTCGAAGTATTGAAATCTGTTCCTAAATCGATGTAAACAAAGACTCATCTTTCCCATTTTATTATGATAGAACCATACAGGCAATCATTCTTTAAGCCCCAACAATGAGTGTTGAGCTTTCATGTCAGTCCAGACATTTAGTGTTGCTTTAGGGAACTGTTCTAATACATTTCCTCACACATATATGTAAATAATTCGTTGGCCCAGTATGAACTGCAAACCATTCATTTGCTGATAAATTTCTCTGACATTAATTAACTGACTATCAATAGCCTGACAGTAGCACTTCTTGAAAATGTATAGATAATGTAAAACGGCATGTATAGATGTAGTGCTTGCGGTATTTCATATAAAATAATTTTAAATAAAATTTCTCTGGCCCCACACATGACACCTCATATATATGACTGCACTGGCTGCTTGGAAGGGTCTGCTGACCTGAAAAAACACTTAATTTGTCCATTACAGTGCTGTGAATGCCCCCATTCTAAACATTTCTATTGCTTGCATATTGGTTACAATACATGCAAAATAATATGCACTTAATTGTTTTAGATCTTCAAACTAAGTTTAAAATAACTTACCACATTTACATTTTTTTTGTTAAATGGGATCAAAGTGAATGTCTGTAATTTTTTACAATTTAGTTTTTTATATTTTTTCAGGTTTTGATGTTATTTCATTTTTATAGCCTCAATAATACCTTTTATGGGAAGTTATTTTTGGACAAATCTTGACAAGTACTGTCCCTAGCTTTTCCAAACATTATAGGATGGGAGGTAAACATGTTTTCTGTAAGCCAAAACCATTAAAAGCCTGCATTGCGTGCACTAGATTTGGGAAAAATAGTGCTAAGTTCTTAAACACGAGTCATTTTTGCACTTTTTATTTAACTTAGTTAAAATATTTTAATAAAATCTCTGCTATAAGGATGAATTAATGTTATCCTAAATGGCCGTCTCAGGCTCCAGTTGGAGTATCTAAATGTGTTTCGACATAAAGGGCTGAACATATTTATAGACAACCCCAAAATGTATCACACAAGGTATGATGCTATATTTTGTTTTCTACACTACTTTCCCACAATCATGTGTGACCCTCAGACCTGTATGAGCTTATTGGACATCCCATTACAAAACCATGGGCAGAAATTAATGAGTCATATGGTTATATAGTCATATCAGATGCTGGGACACACACAAGTAGAGATGATATGGGAAGACCCAGCTTCTTTTTTTCCAAATGCATGTTCATGTTCCTACTAGCTACTCCTTGTATCATTTTGATCCTATGAAAATGACTGCAAAACACTACCACGCCTTGTTTTCTTGTTAATAACTCTATGTCCAATAGTGGTAGAGATTTTAGCAGAAAATTAAAGATTTTTTAAATAAAATCAGTAGGCAGGCAGGACAAACATTTAATGGCTCAGTCACACTCTGAACATTTGTCTTCCATCGAATAGGGTTTGTCAAGGCTAGGACTAAGACCTTTCAATATTTTAATGCCCAAACATGACTTCCCAGCTAAGGCATTTTTTTTTAATGCAAAAATCTGAAGGTAAAAAATCTAAAGTGAAAAAGAAACAGCATTGACTAATCCAGAAGTTTACAAAACAGCAGGCCTCAGATAAGGCACAAATTGTATCCAAGGAAGAGCTGTGAGATGATAACCACTACTAACCAAGAGACACAATACAGGCTCATCTGACGTTTGCCAAACACCTTGAGGTAGAAAAAAGCATTTTGGAATAACCTGTGAAATGATGAGTTGAAAGTGGAACTTTTTGGAACACAGGGAGTCCCACTGCAACCAGTGTTAAGCTATCAAGGCATTCCACAGTAAGAACACCATACCAGTTGTCGAACCTGCTTGTGGAAGTGTGGTGGTATGGGAATGCTCTGCTGCCTCAGGGCCCGAGGGACTACTCATAATTGACGAAATCATGAATTCTGCAGGAGAATGTCTGATCACAAGTTCATGATCTGAAGCTTAGGTGCAATTGGTTTGTGTAGTAAGACAACAAACTGTGTTGATGTTTCTTGTTATTTACCACTAGTCAATGTCATGCCCGTGTAATTCACTAAAAATGATCACAATGTTGGTATATGCACTCTGTACATAAGAGCCAGACATTTATAACAGTTGCTCATCTTTCAAATATACAAACAATTTAGATTTTTTCGCAAAAAAAAAAAGTCAGAAAAATTAAAATAATGTTTGAAACCTTTGCATGTTTTAATGTGATGTCTATTTTTTGCACCAAATTGTGGAGAGGAGTATCAATGAGAATATTGATAAGTATCAGTATTAATAAGCAGATTCAGTATTGATATCAGTAAAATTCTAATGATAAATATCCCTGTTACCAAGGTCAGATCTGCCTACTGACCCAGTACCGAGGGCTCCACATGATAGTTAGTCATCATTTAGGATGTCTAGAAAATGAGCACCTTGTTCCCTGCACTGTAAAGGAAATCTACTAGAGCCCTGAGAAGACCCCCCTGCATCTCTTTCTCTCCTGCCTCTGCCTCTCTATGCACCCATTAACCACTGTTAATGACTAAGGCCATTTCATGGTCAAAGAGCATTTCAGTGCTTCAGAGCCAGAGCTACAAATTCACCCATGTGTCTGTAACTTTAGCCTGACCATGAATTTTCCCTTCTGTCATTCTTTCGTGTACATGTATGGCAAAGTAAGTTAATGTCCGGTCAGTAGGTCATCATGTATGAACTTGGTCCATTACACTCCTGGATTCATTGCCGGATTCTGCTGAAGTATTGTTCACATGTATGGGGCTACCCTCACTTTTGAGTGATTTATAACTTTAAGACATAATTGAACTTTGTTTTGTTCCATAAATGTAATTAATTCTGCCATTTCTATAGATGCAAAAGGATGATTACACACACTATAAAAGAGTAACTTTAAAGTGTTATATATATATATATATATATATATTTTTTTTTTTTTTTTTTTTTTTTTTTTTTTTTTCAGGTTGTTACTTAATATGTAGATTGTTCACACAAATAAATAGCTGCACCTGGCCAACAAACTGTTGGTTCAACCTCTAAACTGACCATTTAGTCAAATTTTGCCAAACACATATCATTCACAGTGCTTTGTTTCCAAAGGTGTTAAGCGCACTGCTTGGAACATTGTGTTGAGTACATGGAAAACTGATATGCTGTGCTAGCTTCATAATTGGCTCCAAATGCAAACATTTGGACCTCCTCTGTACCCTATCTTCAGCATCCCCCTGTGAGAAGACCCAGTCGCAAATCAGAACATCTGGAACTCCTCAGAAATAAAGTAATCAAAATTGACGCCAAGCTGCTCTGTGAAATTTATCCCCAGGAGAGAGCAATCTGGCTTTAACTCCTATAACTGTGTTCTGCGCTATATGATCGTATATTTTAACGTGCATCTGTTGTCAGCAGGTCTAGTGCACAGCTCAGAAGTTCTGTACCGAGACTGACGTTGCTGTCTGGTGGTTTCCTTCTTGGGCCTATCATCGTGAATGTCTTCTTTTTTTCTTATAGCTATGCTATTCTGCGCGGCCTTATGTTGTGATAAATTGTATCACAGCTATCCAGGTTTTTCTTCTTTATCATCAAGAAAGTCATCCTCACTTGCTGAAGCCTGATCCATTTATACTGAACTAATTTATATGATTTGAAAGGAGAATGAATGAAGAAAATGGGAGAAAAATTGTTGCTTATTGATGCACAGCAGTGAAATCTTGTCTCTCTCTGTCTCTCTCTCTTTGTCTCTCTCTCTCTCTCTCTCTCTCTCTCTCTCTCTCTCTGTCTCTCTCTCTCTCTCTCTCTCTCTCTCTCTCTCT
>JBBJLS010000018.1:1306465-1317793 GCA_037577275.1 Bryconaethiops microstoma | reverse complement strand
TCCCAACTTTTTTTGGAATGTGTTGCAAGCCTGAATGGCAAGAATGGATGTTTATTTACAAATCAAATGATGTTGACGCAAAAAAACACAAATTATCTTGTGTTCATACTGTCTGCAATGAAATAAAAGTTAAAGGACATTTGTGAATTACTGCTTTATTTTTCTATTCACATTTTCCACCCTGTCCCAACTTTTTCTGGCAGATCAAAGGTGGGTGGTAACTAGTTACATAAAACTTTAGATGCATTTTGGAATGTACATATGTAGGTGTGGAGTATGTAGTAAAATACTGGTTATGGTTTATAAATCTAATATTGATCTGTTGAGTCAGCATCTGGACTGTTTTACTGTTACTTGTTTAGCTGCTTTATTGTTACTCACAAACTCTCACTATGGCTCTTAAGCAGCTGGTGGCCTAGTGGTTAAGGCGTTCGCCCTGCGATCAGAAAATCAACAAAATGCAGTTTTTATGGTAATACATGCTAGTTGTGCTGAAAAGTGCTGCTACAGTTCATCGGGAGATTGGGAGTTTGATCTTCAGGGATGCCACAGTCTGTGTTAGGACAATCTGTGTTAGGAGTCCAAGGGAGGACAGTTAGTTGGTTTTGTTTTTCCCTGGGTGGGTAGAATAGCCCTCCCTCTCTCCCATCACTCAGCGACAGAATTGGTGGTTAGTGTTCTCCAGGCGTGTTAAGCTGTCCAGAGGTGTTGAAACATGGTGGGCCTTCGCTTTATGCAAAGAAAGCATGTTCTGTCAATATTGGTGTGGTAATACTATATGAGGTCATGGTTGGAAATGGATATGATTAAACTGGGGAAAATTTTGAAAAATCCTCCAGTAGTTTTTTGACCCAATACTTTTTTGCCCATACTGAAGTAGGTTTTTGGAAACATACTTTTACTTGCTTAAGTGTACTTCTTAGTTGAGTATGGGTTTGGAGTATTCTTCACATTGCTTTAGCAGTAGCACTGGCAGAGTCATGTTTGTTTCAGCACAGTGGTTTATTTTCACATGGACTCTTGTTACGCCACAGCCATTTGATAACAAAGTCCTGCTATAATTGAAACGGCGGTTCTGTGAAATAGATATGGAGATAATTATGTGTTCCCATTGCGCATTCACCTTTCATTCCCCTTTTTCTTTGTGATTATTATGCTCAAGACTGAGCATGTGTGCCAAAAAAGCTGGAACCCGAAGAGAAATCAGGGCAATAATAACACACAGGCATGATGAATCACCCCTATCTATCAGAGATTCCTAGAGGACTGGGGGATCCTCTGTTTCCAAATTTTCTATTGATTCTGATAATGGCGTGTAAAGCTGTGGTGTGACCCCTCTTTACCCACCTCCCTGACATCTCTCCCCCTCTGCATCTGGGCCTCTTCCTCCTGGATGAGGGAGAGGGGTTCGGGGTCTACCCATGCGTGATGAGTAAAGCTCATGTCTGTGAATTAAAAAAAAGAAAGAAAAAAAAGAGGCTACTATTGACTTCCACAAACAGGATTAGTGAGACTGAGCTCTTTAAGACAGTCGAAATGTGCCACACAAGGATTTCTTTACAACAAATATTGTTCTAGAGTATGAAATAAGAAATTAATTAATTAATTAAAGTGACTTTAACATCCAGTGGAATACTGAACTGGTGTTGGGCACTCTCTTGGACTTTGCATTCTAAATTCTACTACAGTGGTGCGCACCTTACATATGGCTTGTTCTTGTGTGACTGCAGTACAGTTGGAGTCTGACATACACTATCAGACCTTTTTATAATAGTGCTTGCAACAAAGATAAAAAAAAGTCGATTTGCTAATTCTTCATCATGCTTTTTATGGATTTTTATTTTATTTTTTTGTCCAGCACATCTGCATGTTTAATCAGTCTAATTGAAGTGTTGTGTATTTAATGGGTTGTTCATTAAAGGTCTCGGAAAGAAATACCATCATGCCATTTCTACTTTTTTTTAAAATTATATTGGTTTTGTTCATTTATTGTAATTAGATGAAAATGAGATTTGAAATATTCTGCTTTTCTCTTTTGTATTATATCTAATTAGGAAAATATGCACTAAACGAAAGGAGAAAAAAAACTCCACAAATGATAGAGTGGTGGTCATGTCCTGTTATTTCTCAGTAATTAACTGCACGCAACTCTCATTCAGATATTTCAACCTCTCCACATAGTACACTTAACTTCTCGCTCTGTTGTGATCATACCAAGCTCCAAATTAATTTCTATGAAATGTGTAATTAATATAAGCCCCCCTCTCCCTATTTGATCATTTCATCTGCAAGAGAAAGGCAGTGTAGTGAAAGTGTACGGTGTTGGGGAGGGGCATTGATCTGCTATCCTGAAGGTGTCTAGCATATGCAGATCTCCCAAGGGCTCTGCTGGTGAAGTAAAATTAAGAAGAGCTTAAACTGTGCAATTGGCAGTAATGAGCTATCATTACTCAAATTACAGCAAGCACTGATTGGGTTTAAAGTAATGAAGAAAACAACATGATCAATCATCATCAAGGTGCAGGAGCGTCAGGGTGGTGGCCAGGGCCTGAACTGCTGCAATTGGAGCACAGCTCCATCTTCAGGGGGCTTCAGGCCTGGAGAGAAGACAACAGCCCTCCAGCGCACATCGAAGTGAAAACTAAGCTCGCAAAAAGAAATCCTTTGAGATTAGATGCCCAGCTCAGATGCTACCCCCACACACACCATCAGTACAAGATCCTGTGTGGCTTATTTCCACCTCACTATCATCTTTAGAATAACACATTTCTATTCCCCATGCCAGTCTGCAGTGTACGCTAGCCTGCTCTGTGTGTTGCGTTCATAAGTGGATGCTAATTTTCATCCAAAAGTTTCCAGCATATTTTACTGCCTATTTCCTCTCTATCCCCTTGGAGCTGAATTGGTTTAGAGAAAGGGGGAATTAAATTGCTATTTTTTTCTTTCGTTCTTATTTTAAAATTATTTTATAATCCTCATTTTAGTGAATAGGTATACTGCAAAGCACTTGCATGGTCTATTATCATTTTAATACAGCGCTGCAGTTATTTCAGTCGGAGCTGCTGACAAAATGGTTTTCTAAAGTAAGTAGTCTTAGGGTAGGGAAAGTCATTTATGCCACAGTTCACCAGCAGATAACTCTAATAAGATAAGGGAGTCACATAATGGAGCAAATCTAAGTAATATTAAGAGGAATATGCAGATGGCGACCAGTGAAATCCCTATGGTGATTAAGTGCTATTATGAGATGAATAATGTAGCTAATCACCTGAAGAGTTGGATCTGTGTGTGATAGTTGTGTGAGAGGGGGAAAAAAAAACGTTTTTGGGGACACACAGTAAATTTATTATAGTCTAGCTCTTGTGGTTTTCTGAAGGAGAGCAAATTACATGTACATGTGCAGTGAGATGTATTTTCTAACCTCACTTGCTTGACACCTTGCCATACATTTGTATCATATCAACCTGGTTTATCTTAATCTTACAGACTGCCCACCGCTCTTGGCCTTTATTCCCTTCTTTTGAAGGAACAAAGTTTTCTGGCTGATTGAACGGCAGGCCAGCATTAGTGTGCATGAAGGCTTCAAAAGTTGCCTATCATCAATAATGAGGTCTCATTTACACAAATTACTCCGAACGCTGATTAGGTATTATCTAACGGCAAGGGCCACCTCGATCAATCATCATCAGCGCGCCAGGCGCCAATGGACATCGAAAGGTTAACCCAGATCCAGCGGGCCCCTGGCAGTGTCAGCACAAATCAGTGTGGCAGGGGCCGCCATGCTGTCGATAGAGCAGCTAGACAATTAGGTAATGATTAAAATAGCCGTGCACAGGAGTCAATAAGAAAATGAGCCATCCCGGCATAATTTGAGAATGATTTGTTTACCAATCCATACGAAAGTGGGGGGGAAAGAGGCACGCAAGTGCAATCGCTTAGATCAAGCTTCATTCATGTGTTGGGGAATGTCTTTTGGAGTTATACTCTGGAATGCCTCTGATATTCAAGGAAAGTTATGTTTGTATGAGCAAGTACAAATTAAATATTAAATATAGGTATGTTTTTGTTTTTTTTAATCTTTGACATGAGCCAATAATCTTCACTTATCATTATCTAACACTTAGGACATATGTGTTAAGACTATCAGTACGTAACATTTGGCTTGCAAACACTTTAAACAAATAAGGTGCTTTTTAACAGCAGTGTTCCTTTTAACACAGTTGCAGTTAAAATGTTTCTTGTAAATGTCAACTTAAATATTAATGTAATCAAATTAAATATAAAACAAAAGCTATTTGCCCCTTCTAAGGTATTCACATTTTATCTAGTTTGTTTGTTATAAAAAAACAAGTTCCCCTCAGAGTCCAGAGCATGGGGCCCGGAACCATTATAGCAGCTGCAAAAGTGGACCAACTCCATATGAAAGTTTATGTATCTGAATGCAGTGTCATTAAAGGATTTTAAAAAGACCTTATAATACACATATAAAAATATACACATATAAACTATAAGATTATATATGTATATAAACATCAATCAGCCACTTAATATTATGTAGTCACAGCTCTGACCTGTACCATTGCATGGTGGGCCCCTATGGATTGGACTAGTTTATCCAACACATTCCAGGGATGTTTATCAGGGTGATATAATGCGGATTTTGGAGGCAAATTCAACAGCCTTGCTGAAAGATGCCACCCCCATTTGGCAATTGGTCTTCTGTAGTGTTTTCTGTAGTGTTTTTCTGTACTTGGTCTTCTGTAGTGTTTTGGTAGGTGGTATCAAAGTATCACCCACATGAATGCCAGGACCCATGGTTTCCAAACAGAATGTTGCCCAGAGTATCATATTGCCTCCGTCGCCTCGCCTTCTTCCCATAGTGCATCCTTTTGTTCACCAGGTAACACATGCACCCAGACGTCCAAAAAAAGAAATCGATAAACTGGTCTGTGACTACAAAGCCTCATACGCAGCAAGATGTGATCATGGCCAGCATTAACTTTTTCAGCAGCTTGTGCTACAGTTTCTCTTCTGTTAGATCGGACCAGATGGGTATCCTTCACTCCCCAAATTCATCTCTGAGCTTTCAGTCCCAATGACCAAATCACCGGTTCACCAATTGTCTTTCCTTGGACCACTTTCCTTAGGTACTAACCACTGAATACCAGGTACACCCCACAAGTCCTACAATTTTTTGCTGTATGCATGTGGGTAGATATAAATAATTATGCACTTTTTTCAGCTTCACAGTCAGCTTTTCAGCTTCACAGTCTTTGCTGCACTAATTATAGTCTATCTATAGTATTTGAAACAGCTACATGTTTTGGAGAGTGTGAGGGTCCATTGAAATTTTTTCACACTGGGAAGGGTCCCTGGCTGAAAAAAAAAGCTAAGAATTACTGTATAATAAGAATGACTGTATAATAACACTATATTGAATATATTTTAAAAAAAGGAATAGTTTATCCAAAAAAAATCCCATTTGCATCTTACCCTCAAAACTATATGCAGACATGTGTTGCGTGGACTACAAGAATCATTATACTGGTATGCTTGTATACATCAACTTGAGTATTAAAATCGAGTGGAGATACATACATATTGTTATTATTTAGGTCATGTCAGCTAGGCCTGATCCAAAGTTTGTTTTCAGTTTTGCTAAACTCCGGGCCTCCCCAACCGCTGCATTGAAAATATTAATGTCGAATGCACCCCCTCCTGGCCGACAAAAAAAATCTATGAAATTTTCTCATTTTGGCTGAAATGAAGTACTTTTTGAGCTTTTGCTCAAAAAGTACTTCAGATGGTGCTAGAAAAAAGGTGTATAGGGCTACAAGCACGGCAAGTTTCATGCGAAGCCTAAGTATATGAAATCACCAACCAAAAATTGTTTAAAAGAACAAACCAACAAAAGCAGCAGCGATGGTCACAATAGTTTAGAATTCAAAGTGATCTCTTTAATTCCTATCAACTGGAATACTAAAAAAGTTTAGAATTCAGTACATTTGTCTGTCTATAATTTGCTGAAATAAGAACCATGTAATTCACAGAAAGAGCAAGAAAAAGCTCTAAATGAATTAAAGAAATGTATAAATATTTTAATATCAGATAGGCAAGTCTTTGCAATCTCCTTAGCTCTTTCTTAATATGTATGCTTACCTTCAAAAGATGAAACACACATGGCACCATGTGTTTGTGTGTGTTCGTGTGTGTATCGGTGCATGTATATTCTTTCTGGTCTAGTGTCAAAGAACAGTGTGTTGTTGTGCCATATGAATGTGTATGTGGGTGGCTGTGCTTTAGGTCAGAGCAGCTTCATGGGCGTGTGTGAAGAGAGGAACAGTTGGCAAGCAGCTCTACTGGAACAGAAAAGTGCTAATGATGGCTGCGACAGGAAAGATGAGCACGCAGGTCTAAAAATAAAGACCTGATTTAGACTGGGCGTGTTGTTTGGAATTATGTGAAATAAAACTGTGTAGGAAATGGCATATCACAGAAAACGGGTGAAAAAAAGGACAGTAAACAATCACTGGGGAGCTCTTGTGTGTTCATAAACAAGTGATGTTACATTTCTTACAGAATCCCTTGTTCATATCAGGGCTAATTAGAATACGAAACCAGGGTCACTTGACTTTTGCTCCCAATCAGGGACTGCATAATATTTTTTAGTCCCTGTTTGTCAAAGCAGTGCCACTCGAAATAACATGAAATGCAGATATAAAAAGGAGCATGGTCTTCTCAAGTATATGCTTACAGTTGTCCGTAACCCAAAACACCTTACCTTATCTCAAAAGAACATGGAAAATATCATCCAGGCAACATTCATTTGATTCATTATTTTACAAGTAAATACAAGAATATGGAACATGGAAAAATTGCACTTCATATCTGAGCAAATTCCTCTCCAATTGCAGAGCCAAGATCCAACAGAGTCCAGCTGATTTGAATAAGGAAATGAAAGGCCATCTTGTCGCTGCCCCTCCAGTGTTTGTCTACCACTCTAATACACTGAGCCAGAGTATGAACATGTGTCACCTAATTTTGGAAATTATTTGCACTGTGTTGGAGAAGAAGTGACTGCAAATATGAGAGCGGAATGAGAGCGCAAAAGGTCCTCCTGAGGCCACTGTGCATATATTCACCTACACCCCCATACAAAAAATGTCTAATTCCATTGCTTTGCTGCCTGGACTGTTGGTATTCATGGTATGTATTGTCTGCTGGCCAGAAGAAGAACTCCTCGTGCCTTTGAATCACTGTATTCAAAGGAGAACTGGTCGGCTTTTCTGTTTCTGGCAAAAAAGGAAATCCATTTTTGCCATAAATGTAATCATTGTGATAAGATATCGCGATGAGCAATTCCAATCACCGTTTGCATTTAAAACTAAAAGGGAAGTAGAAGAGGCTAATTGCTTAGTGGAGAGGCGACTTGTCTCCCTTCCTTCCTTTTCTAATACCCTTGGATGGCCTGACAAGGTATTTAGGCATTTTGTCTTGGATTACTTGAAAGAGAGCAATGGGCTCTTCGTCTGCGCTAACTGGTATCAGATACGGAAGCTCCAAAGCCCTTTAGTTGAAATGCAGTGGTGATAATTTCATTGAAAACATGTTTTGCGAGGAGAAAATAGCATTATTACCTAGTTATGTGGATTATCTTATCCATAAGGCCTTTGATGTGTGCACAGTGACTGAAACACAGCCTCTGATCTTTAGGGGCTAAGATGAGTAGATCTGATACAATTGGGGGGAAAAAGCCCTTCATTTCAAACACAACAATATGAGCTCTTGCATTTCAGTAAAATAGCCAAATCATATCATGAGGACGCTTGAGCATCAAACTGAGAGAGAGAGGAGTAGGGCTGCGATGGAAGGCTTTGAGATGAAACTCTGCTGCCTTTCGTTTGATGCCTTGTAAATAATTATATAGGTAATACTGGAGTTATTCTTTTTGGGGTAAATTAGAAAATGTAGGTCTGGGACTATTAGTGATTTTTTTTGTATTATAGATCTTTTTAGGGGTCATTTTTGTAATGTTTCTTTTTAAACTGTACAAGAGCGTCCCATTGTCACTTGACTTAGGCTATTATCATTTTTGAATTAATAGAATCGAGTACATGTTTCATAGTGGAGAGCATAATTAGTCCTGTTTAACTGGATTTAGTGCAGTGTTTGAAATGTTAAATTAAAAAAAGTGCTCAGTTTTTGATAGATGTCATAAAAAATGTGTATTGTGTTCTATGGATATTTTCATTGTGGTATTTTTGCCGTATCATCCACCTCTAGGTGTTGTATACTTAGATGTGAAAAGGTCATTTAATTAAATTTATCTAGATAAGTTCTTTGTTTCTAGTGACCACCTACAGACAGTAAGCTGATCATAAACCTGTTCCTAGTGACTATTAACTTTATCACAGAAACAGCCCCCAGCGATGGTAAAAATCTATTTACAGCCAGTGAATTATTGAATTTTTTTCATGCAAACCTCAGCAAGACCTAGAGTTCCCAAATGTGAACAGAACTGAATTATAAACATGTAGGATGATAGCATATTCTACATTCATTTGTATGAATTTCTATTGTTTCTAAAATACTTGGGAGAATTTTGGAAAATAAGCCTACGTGATGGTGTACAATGTAGGACAAACTCAGACCACAGCCTCAGGTTTCAGATGTGAGCTACAGATATTAGTTTTGGTAAAGTTGGACAGCTTCAGATGAAAAGCACCAGACTAAGCTAACCCTACAACCTTGCAAAGTTTCTGTGACACATGCAGTTCTAGAATTATAATTTTTTCATGGACAATTTAAAGATAACAGTATACTAAAAGCACAAAATGACTGAACTGCACTATCATATTATTTTAATTGACAAAAAAAATTAGCGCCATGTAATTACAGATATAGCTCCATACAGTAAGCTTTACTGTAAGGGACAATTGCAAAATTAGCATAAAATAATGTGTATAAATGTTTTGTGCTAATCAAAAAGACAGAAAGCAAAACATTCAATCTGAACATCCATAGATATTTGCTAAATATTAACGTTTCTGCTTCAGTATTGATAACAATTGCGAAGAGTCTTAAAGAAACATTTCAGAGAATGTCAAACGTGTTATTTTGTGGACAAATGATTTGTATCATAGTGACCTTCTGTCGGGCATGCTATCATGTCTCTTCTATCATGGTACCCAAAATCATAATCATTTTTCTGATTAGGTGACCCGTCAACATTGTCAGTGAGAGCAGGTCTAAGCTTTAATACAGTGTTTGCCATGGTGCAAAAGTTGTTACCCAGATCAGCTGGTGGTCTTCAGCCCACATAGTCTTGACTGGAGAGGGGAAGCACAAGGCGTGCTGTGAGCATCTACCTCAGTAAACGGACTCCTCCTGGTTAAGGCCACTAAATGGAAGAGATCTAATAGCCTGGAACAAACAGTGTGGTCACCTTGCTTAATGGATGCCAGTGGGGCAGCGTCAGTGTGAAGGGGTAAGGAGAGATGACATGCTCTAGAGTGGGATTAAGCTCTAGCACTCCCTCCTCCAGCCCACCGATGGCCAGGCACCATGCTGCTCCTGCTCTTCACCGCTCAAGTAGGGTTACAAGTGTTATTACTCCCGCCATTTAGGACCACCTGATCCAGAGAGATTATTAAATTAACCACAGGGCACTGGCTGTCTATTTAGGGGAACAGAAGTCACTCCAGGGGCCATGTATTCTGTGCAGGAGGAACATAAAAGGCCTCGCCTTACTGCTGCTTTGGGGGAAATGACTTGTGCAGGTTCTGACCCAATTTGACTCTCAGAGGCTTCATATTTTCCTCAGACAGTGTCTCCTTCTAAAGAAGATAATACATGTATTAGAGTATAAGCCTGTGTGTGAGAGGGAATTTGTTCTGCGTGGCAACAAATGATTAAACGCAGCAGGAGTTAATGTTACAATTGTTAGGTCAGTGCTCATGCTTCAATTCGATTCATGATACCGGTTTCATGATGCGATATTCATGATGCGATATTGATATTTTGAACAATAAAAAGAGATAACAGTGTACCCATGTTATTGCTAAACCACTGCTAAACCTGGTAATGAGAGCAGAACCAAGACTGAGATGTGAAAAATTTAAAGTGCTGGTGTGGTTTAAGCTTACTGCAACTTTTGCTGTTTAACCCACGCAAATGCATTAGATGGCATAGTTTCCAAAAATGAAAGTCATCACTCAATGATGTGCATTATCACATTTTCACATCACAATACAGTAACCCCCGCTTTAACGTGGTTCAGCAGTCGCGACTTCAGTCCATTGTGGTTTTTTTCTGAGAACCGAACTAATAAGTGTTTGCTGAAACCCCCGCGCTATCGTGAAAACTGCAGATATCCTCCGCATTTTTTTTTTTGCTTTTGTGACGTCCGGGCCTCATCCGCCACGTCCCCTTGTCCTCGTGCTGGGTTGTTTATGTTTGGGCTTGGAGCTTAGCAACCCAGCATGAGGATGAGGGGGAGTGGGACGAGGCTGGGACGCTACAACTTTTTTCATGGCAATATATCATTTTTCATGCATTAGAGTGCTAAATTATTACGAAAAATATAATTTACTAACTTTGTAACTTTTCCATATAAAAAACTGTACATTTTTTGGTACTGTCGAAAACACAAAGAAAGCGCATCTTGGGATGGTGAAATGCCGCTGTACTCAGATGCTGAAGGTTTGAAAATCACCAATCTGAGAATGTTATTTATTTCTCCTTACTGCTGATTGGCTGCTGCCCTTTGATGCTTCCCTCGCAGCCGCAGTCCAGAATTTCCCCCCCTGGAGCTTAAGTGTCCTCATGTTTTTCATTTTGAATTTCTGTATTTTCATTACTGTAAATTTAATGAATTTATTACTGTATTTACCCTGCTTATACCAAAGTAAATGCGCGTGCATGAATTACAGTCCATACAAGGTTAACATCGGTATTTTACATTCTAGCACTGCAAGACAGCAGTTCATTGTAAACTGTACAGTACGGATACAGGTTTACCTTAAAATTTTCTTTAAGGGTAATGTATTAAGCTTAGTTGAAAATGAAATTATAGTTTTTTGGGAGCATATTCTGGGGCATATTTAGGGTTTACACTATAAAAAGGCATTTTTAGGCTTTTTTTTACCACATCACAACATTGTAGTTTTTCACTATACACGTGCACTCTTGGAACGTAATCTCCGTGATAAGCAGGGGTTTACTGTATACAAAATGTTTTGTGCTGTGATGCATGTGTGTGTGTGTGTGTGTGTTTGTACACACACACACACACACACACACACACACACACACACACACAAACATATA
>JBBJLS010000018.1:1281132-1305861 GCA_037577275.1 Bryconaethiops microstoma | reverse complement strand
ATATATTCAGTTCAACTAAATGAGATAAGCATATTTATTTTAGGCCAAATTAATTGATTGAGTGGTTACAAGTCATGATTGGCAACCGCTGCTAAGTGCTTCACAGTGTACAGCCTTTATTAGCATCATCCCTCCAAACTGACTGGACAGAATGTCCTACTGTTTAAGCTATGCTTCTCAAACAGCAGATCCGCTAAATCATTGTCAATAAATAAATATGATCATTCCCTGCACAGACAGCTGTTTGTGACAGCTTTGTTGTCTTGACTGGCTGCATGCTGTCAGTCTCGCAGCGCTAGAAGTGAGTTTTATACACTCTGACTGCTAGCCGGGGAACGAAGGACATTTGCACATGAATCAATTGTCAACATCACTGCTTCCTGACAACTCTGCGACAGCTCTGAATCTCTGAGAAGCGTTGTTCTGCACTTTCCCTCTTTGCCACATCCAGAGTTTGCTCGGCATTTCTTTTTATTTCCACGCACCTATGTGATCTGATGGCAGAATATCAAGGTGAGCTCGTTATTATAAAGAACAAGTGTGGAAAGCCTCAGAATTATGAAGGTAAAGAGGACAGGAAATCAGATGAAGTCTTTTTTTTTCTTCCACATCCACATTTGCTCTTTCAACAGCTACTTGAAAGTGAGTCAGTCAGATGATGATTGAGGCTCTTGTTGCTGAAGATAACATTTGCTAAATCAGTCACTCCTGCTCTCCATTTGCAGACAACTTGAAAAGCTCTTTCTAACTTGGCTATTTTGTAATTCACTGTCATTCATGCAGCATTTGTGAAAGATGGAATAGATAAGTAAATAGGTATAGGCATGGCGTGACCGTTCATGATAAAGAAACCTGTTTTTCTCCTAAATACCACATCATATTCAGGCTCCTAAACAGTTCACTGAAGAATAGATCTGTTTTGCATGACTGGGTGACCAGTAAAATAGGTTGTTTAATGTTTAAGCTTACAAAAGAGCGGTTTCCAATGTTGAACCTGAAATGTCCCTGCCCTGCTTGCTATTACACTCACATCATTTAACAAACCAATTACACTTCTGTGTCACATTTATGAAGCTTTTGACAACCAATAACAGTTCTTCACTGAAAACTGAAATGTCATTTATAATTCAGTGGCCAAGTATTACTGTTATTTTAAATGATATAAATATTGAAGTGCAGGGGTGAGAGCTTTCCAGAATTTGTGTTTGTGTTAACAAATCTGCCACAATATTAAAACCACTGATGTGTGAAGTGAATAATATTGTTTATTATATTAAATGTGGTGCGATATATTAGTCACCAAATGATCAAGTGAAGTTTACTGAAACCGTGAAAATGGGGCAGTGTAAGGCGCTGATCGATTTGACCAGGACCAAATTATGATAACCAGACATCTGGGTCAGAGCATCTCTGGAACGACAGGTCTTCCCAGTGTACAGTGGTTAGTACCAACCAAAAGTGGTCTAACCAGTGAAGGGGCCGCATCACTGGTCATGGGCGTCCAAAGGCTCATTGAGAACGAAGTCTGGCTGGCCTGAACCTATTCCACAGAAAGGCTACTGTAGCACAAACTGATGAAAAAGTTAATGCTGGTTATGATACAAAAGTGTCAAAACACACAGCGTGTCACAGGATATAGTGGTGGATATAGTAAAGGTTGACCTTTTTTTTCAGGGCCAATACTGATACTAGTTATTAGTAGTTATTTCCTTATAACTGATATTTGGAACTAATATACATCCATTCATCCATCCATCCATCATCTACCCCTTTGGAGGTGGGGGGGTGTGTTTGGGGGCTGGAGCCTATCCCAGCTGCAATGGGCAAAGGCAGAGTACACCCCGGACAGTTGTAGGGACACATATAGAGACAGACAACCATTCTCGCTCACAGTCACACCTAAGGGCAATTTAGTGTGCTCAATTGACCTCTCCCCAATGCATGCATGTTTATAGTGGTGGGAGGAAACCCACATAGTCATGGGGAGAACATGCAAACTCCACACAGAAAGACCCTCCGCCCAACCCAGTTGAACCCAGGACCTTCTCGCTGTGCGGCAACAGCGCTAACTTCTGCACCACCGTGCTGCCCACTGATGTACATTTGCAGTACAATTGAAAATCTTGGTGACAAAATGGAGCATAATACAGTCTCAAAATTATGCTTATGCTTAAAGCAGAACTGTAGCACATACTTCAGTAATGTTACTAGCAGTGGGTAGGCTATAAGTTTTTTTGCTAGTCAGTTTTCTTACATTGTTATGGCTATTGGCTACTTATAACATAAAATCACCAACTCATATGTGTGAATAATCTAAGTTCCAGTTGCACTGGCATCAGTGTTACTCAAATGTATAGCTGTAACAAAGTGAATTATTCTGTCATCTTCAGTGTAACTGGGAAACTAGTCGGGCTGGCCTGAATAAATTAAGAAATAAAAGTATTTGTTATGCTTGTATTTGTTTCTGTTTTTAGTGTTTGGGGTTGTTTGACTGATTTTACCACTTAGATCCTAGCTGAGCACTCTTCCTCACATTAAAGGCGTTGCCACTGTTTTAAATAGAACATTTCATCATAAACCCAAGAGAAAATGTTGTTTACTCAAAGGACATGATGTTAGGAAATTAAGGAATATTGTCATTCACAGGTAACATTAACTAAAGGGTCTAACTTTCCCAACTCACCAAGTGAAGCAATATAAGTGAGTAAAATATATTAAAATGACAAACAATATTTAATAGCCAAATTCAGGTAGTTGGTTTAACACTAAATATGACTGTTAAACTCATTTAGACATGCACTTAGGTTAGAATTTATAAAGCTGTAATTTACTTTTTCCTTCTGGTTCTGCTTTAAATGATACAATGTTATGTTCTGACTTTGAGGATATTAAGGTGGAACAGAAAAAAATTATGAAGAGATATTTAGCTCTTCGTTCAGTAAACCAGTTCAACTGACAATGAAAATATGTTGCTGAACAAAGATTTTAAGATGGCTTACTTCTATATCATCGCCGCAGTGTAAGGAAGCAAAAATCCTGCCAGACATAGCCACAGACTCTGTCTCCTCCTTGTCTGAATGAATGTTAACTTACTGCATAATGTAATATTTCAGTCGGCCTTCAGTGCTGTGGGTGGGACATGGCAGTAGACCACTGAGGACGGCTACAGACAGAGAGGCAGATGCATGAGGGCCAAAGACACTGCATTTTCAATTTTATTTATTTTCAGTCAGATTTTTAAAACCATAAAATTAATCGTAAGTTGATTGTCACATATAGGCTCCATAACTGCAGGCCAGTCCTTATGCTGACCCATGTCCACTTCTAAAAAGACGAACCACCAAAGACACTATAATGCTCTGGGCAGTGTTCTGCTGCGGTACCTTTGGTCCTGGCATTCATGCACATGATGCTTTTATATGTACCACTGGCTTGTTGTATCACATTCTTAATTGTTTTTTCTTTGATTGTCTTGATTGTTCTGTTGAGTGTATTGTATAGTTGCATGAGTAAGGAAACATAACAATAGTTGCCACCAGGCAGGTGTGCTGTGAAACATTTAAGCAGTTAACATCTTACCACGTTCAGTGTCATGTATAAAAACACTAAGCAGACCCGGTTGACTTGAAGTTTGGATCAAAATGGCCAGAGGACCATTATCCAAGTTACTCATCATTGAATATGTCAAGAGCTTTAGTCACATAGACTGCTCAACTAGCAGGAGCAGAAACACATCACGAAACAGGTTGGAAGCTCAGATTCAGTGTCTTTAGTACTTGTGCATTAGTGCAACATTTAAAGTAAGCAGCCAGTCCTGCAATCCCTCATTACAAGGACTAGTATACGTTTGAGAGCTTGGCGATACAAAAATCATGATCATTCATCTACGTAAATTCAGAAATTCAGTAAGATGAGTTACCCATCACCATACTCTCAATAAGTAGACGAATGTATGTTTGGCTAACACCAATAGAACGGTAGTGAGTATGTAGGGCTGCAACAATAGCCACATCACTGGCATACTGTAGTATTACGAGAGACTGCAGTGTTGATATAATAGGAGGGGTTCTCAGAGCCAATATCTTTTCATTTTACAGTAAAACAATACCCTAAATATCAGCATATTTAATATCAGTCTATATTCAATACGTACAGATATATCAGCCAGTCTCCTTAGAGTGAGTGAGGTTCTAAAATGTCAGACCAGTTAAAGCATCTAGCCAGCGAGTCATCACCTGTGAGTGAGCAAGTATTAGCGAAAATTGAGATTTGATGACCTGTTGTCGGTGCAGAAAGCAGCGTTACACTAGAGGCAGTGGAGAATTGATTTGTGTGTGCTGAGGAGTACCATGAGTTCAGCCTGGAGTCTCAACCCGAGCCACTTGTAAATGTTTGTCCAGTGTCAGTGCTCTCACCATGCTCTCGGTGAAAAGCTAATCACAGTGATCAGTGTTCTGTTAAGGCTTGGCCAGCCACAGTAATCGGTTCACACGTGCTTGCGCCTAATGGCTCTTAAGTTGCAGTGCCCCTGGACTTCTAACACTCCTACCCGCCTCCTCCTCTTCCTGCGTGCAGCCTGCTCCGCTCGAAGGCTGATCAATTAAAATGACTTTAGCATTTACGGGCCCATCAATAAATGCTCCCCTCAGGCTCAACAGTTCTTGCCTACGCTGTACTGGAGGGCTCTTGGCAGCATGCGTGGAGTCAGTTGTTTCCAGTCAATGGGCCTTAGTGTCATAAACAAAGCAAATTTGCCGCCAGCAATCGATGGGATGGGAGCTAAATGTTGATTTACACAGCACCTGCTCTCACACCTCTTAAGACTTTTTTGTATGGGCATCTGTGCTTTTTTTGCGATATGGAAAGACACCTTACAGCGATAGTTTTGCAATCAATTTAAAAAATATGTATTTAAAAAAATAAATGTATAAATTTCCCATTCACCCTAATCCATCAGTAAAGACATGTTTAGTTTCCAAAGTTTGCTTTTTTAGTTTTTTCACTGGAATGAGACTAATGTAGCTAACAAGTAATGGAAGTTTATGCGCCGCCAGTGAGCATCGGGAGGAGGGTTTTAAATCATTACACACTTTACACCAAACACACACATCACTAAAAGTGCATTGCTTTTTGGAAATATTGTTTGTGATTTATTATAAATAATAAATGTAATGAAGTAATTTTACCATCCAGTTGAGTTTCATAACAGGGGATTTGAAACCACCATCTTGCCTTGGTGAAGATCTTCTGCTTTCGAGTAAAAACAGCTTATAAACTACAAATGAAACATCCATGATGGTACAGTCATCGGCAGTCATTATGACAAGGTTTTATATGGATTGACAGTGATGTTGTAGATTACTTAATAAACTGTACCAGTGGGATGGAAGCAGTATTTTATTTAGAGTCCAGGGCAGAATGTGCAACAAGAAGCTGCCATAAATGGGTTGAAGGCGCTCCCCAAAGAGCACCTCACTTGACATGTGTTACTAAATCTTGTAGAAATGCCATCTGCCTGCTTTTTCACTGCCGGGAACGTTGACCCCTACCCATGCAAAGGTCGTAGAGACCTTGTATAAACCTGAAGAGCACATTCACCTAGGGCTGGTACAGAACAGGATGCGAAATACGGAATTAGGTCTAGAATTTAGAAGGACCCTTAAAGGACAATTTTGGCAGATTTTGACCTCATGTTTCACTTGTTGGACTTGACTTTTGTACACACTAAGAGTGAATATGTCTTTTGGAGAAAAGCAAGTGTCTCACCAGCCATTAATAATGGCAGCTATAGGTAAGTCATTCTAAAATGACTTGGTGGGATTTATAGATGCTCTTTGATTTAGAAAATTGTACAAAAATGCTAGCATTAAATTTAACTTTTAACCAGTATTTTTTAGTTTAGTCTGTATTTGCTGTCCGTTGCATACTATTGATCACCACACATACTATTTTTGACATAATTCACTGTACAAAAACATGTTTGTCATAGAAGCCAGTGGGAAGATGCTGAAGGACCTGTATGTTACAGAAATCAGCAAGTTGATTAGGTTGAATACAGTGGAGAAAACACTGGTCAAATGCTGAGTGATTGAAACGATGGTATGGCAAAAGTGATGGGCTCCAAATGTTACTTTTTGTTAACAAGGTATTAGACAACTAAGGCAGTGCACAGGCTAAATCTTAACAGTCCCGTGTGTGTGTGTGTGTGTGTGTGTGTGTGTGTGTGTGTTGTGTGCTTGCTTTAGCATGTCTGTAGCAGAGGGCAAGTAGGTTAGGCACCTCAGGGTTTAGGGCAGTACTCAGGCAGTGAGAGCAAACAAATATGTGAGGTCATTCCACATGGACTCCTTCTGTAAATTGAGGGCACTGCCGTCGGCCGTTGACATGATACCAGTAACCTATTGGAATGTTGAGCAGCCATTATTAGTCAAGGAGCAGCTATACATAAACATTTACAGCGTTCTTCGATTATTGCAGATTTTATAGTATAGCAGAGATATGTGTGCATGTGTGCATGCGGTTTATCGTGTGCGGTTTTGAGGTTTTGTTCATGATTAAAAGCAGCCCATGGAAGCGATACTGGAGATAGTGGTGGGTAGAACCCTCGCCCTAGAGCTCAGGGTCACGGCTTTGACATACCGAGCCTTCCACCCTTACCAGTGACTGACAGAGGAGGAAGCTAGCTTATGCCCTTTCGCATGGGAATCACAGCTTGCAGCAATTTGAAAACAAAAACGTCTGTAAGAATTTTGTGGGAAAATTAATTGCGTGGGCTTTTTTTCTCCCCCACTCTGTTGCTCTTAAGAGCGCCATGGTCCGAAGTTTGTTGATTGAAATAACATTTTTGGTTAGAATAAAAGACACAGCTGTGTTTTCCGTCCTCCCTGCAAGGTCACTAACTGTGCAATAGCTAAAAATACCCATATCTGATATACACCCCTAACGGCGACGGTGATTGTGTTTACTGGCTGCTCCCATGGCAGAAGTGAAGTGACACGAATGTCATTTTCCAGAACATAGACACATGCATTTGTATAATTATATATGTATATGTTAGAAATATCCCTTTAACTAGATAATGGCCCACAAAACTAATTTACATGTTTACATTCCTGTGAGAAAAGGAAATCTCTCCCCTTTTTCTTTCCTGAACGAAGAACTTCTTCCCCTCTTTTCCGATGTGCTGCCGAACAGTCTGTTTGAGCACTGTTCGTTGCTCCATTTTGCACGATAAGCTCTTCAATTAGCTGGCAAGTGCTCAAACGGTTGCCAGCCATTATTAATGAATGGCTGCTGAGCCATGAAGCTAGTGCAATCTCAAAGACGTCCTGCATGGGTGGGTGGAGGGGGCTGCTGTGGGTTTTTCTTTAACGTCTTCAGTGGTTCTTGTGTATAAGTTTGGTGGACTGATTACTCCAGAGTGGGGGTCCCCGCAGTGTTTTGCCTGCCCGTCCCATGGGCGTCTTTTCCAGCAGTAATGAGGCCTCTAGGACCGAAGAGCTTCTCTTTAAAACGCGGGAATAATGAGAGAGAGCTGGCAGAGGGAACAGGAATTTGCACTTTTCAGTGACATGGGAAGGTCACAGTGAGGAGTTTTATTTTTGGTGGGGAAAGAGATGTGCCTGTTTTCAGTGGCAAACAAAAAAAACCTAAAAGGGAGAAGCTACAAAGCACCACAGCACGGGAAGTTAGAGGCATTGGTGCTGCACACCTCACCAACAAGGATTTGATAGACATGAAGGCTGACTTCACATTAATGACAGTTTAGAAATGATGTTTTTTTCTAAACCTCAATGATTTCGTAAAAAAATTAAATAAAATAAAAAACTTCGGAAGGTGTGCCTTTGACTCCAGTTTAATCGCACGTGTCTTTGACATTTCAAAGACGTTTTTAACTTGAGTAATCAGAGCTTTGGGCGAAAGTTTCAAAATGGTGTCACTTCAGTCAAACACTGCGGAGTAGTTCATTCAAATGTCAGGCATTATTGTGTGCACAGCATGAATCGCTCAAGGTCAAAATGAAGATTCACTTTAGGATTGGCAATTTCAAGTGTT
Organism: Bryconaethiops microstoma; assembly: GCA_037577275.1. Classification (NCBI taxonomy): domain Eukaryota; kingdom Metazoa; phylum Chordata; class Actinopteri; order Characiformes; family Alestidae; genus Bryconaethiops; species Bryconaethiops microstoma. The sequence goes on along the minus strand of JBBJLS010000018.1, from coordinate 1,297,806 downwards.
GATTTGAATCAACTGGATCGACAAAACCTGAATTTGCTTCTTTTGAAACAGCAGTCTTTCCACATATTTTCCACTGTTTTGTGTAATGACGGTTTTTGCTGCATAAGCTTTGCATTGCATTTTTACTTGTTGCTATTTTAATTGACTTTTCTAGCACTGACTAATATTTAAATGCTCTCAGTACAATCCTTCGTACCTGTCAGTTTTAAGGGAAAAAAACTACACTTAAGCCATTACATAAAAATGTAGACACAGATGAGTTCTTCATTTGGCCCAGGCTGAACTGTAGAATGAGGGAGCTGCCTTAGTACCTGCCGGCCCTGACTGCAGAGGTGTCATACTCCCATCATGCCTCTCCAGCAGTAATAACAGCCTCCTGGTTCTCAAACCTGCCACATTCAGCTGTAATTGCCCCTGACAAGAGGGCAAATCATCAGCGCAGCAGCCTTGATAAGCATTACAACCAGATGACAGCACACAGAAGTGTATTAGCAACACTGTGACATATCACATTACCACTGTGAATGTAATAAAGCTGATCACTGAACACTGAACATGGTGGCTTGAAGACAAGCTATTTTTTTCCCACTCCTATGGGGCTATTATGCCCCATTTGCTGAAGCTGATTCTTCAATCCCCAATCCCCCCCCCCCTCCTACCCTATTCTCTTCTCCAGTTGTCACCCTCAAGTGTAGATGCAGACATTCATAAAGCGACTGATTAATTGTATGCATGCCAGCCAGGGTTGGATATGGTGACTTGAGTTATACAAAAGGAGCAGCTCTGTGGCGGAGCAGCAGCCATGTTGGTTATATTACATGACTGATTATTGAGATTAAGTTATCACAGAAGTCTAGACTTGCAGTTAAGTTCCATTCCTGCTCTGATCTTCTGCAACTTCTTCAGTGTAACACTGGGGCCTTATCAAAGGCAAAGGTTCAGCTGGAACAATTTTGGGCTTTCGGGTTTTACACTTTTAAGGACAGTTCAAGCATTTCAATTTCTAGCATAGTAATTATAAAGCATTTATTGTAAAGTGAGCTTTTAGTTTTTGTTAACTAAAAGCTCACTTTTTTGGAACAGTGTGAAGCCTTTTTTTTTGTCAAACCCAATTAAAAGGCCAATTAAAAACCCAAAAGGTGTTTTTAGCAAAGCTTCCTACCTACTTATTTAAAATCTTGGATTTTTGGGGCAGATGGCTTAATAGGCCATTTTCTTTAATTGTTCAGGCCTTGTATTGAGTGTAGAGCCATGGGTAACCAGAGAGCTGAGATACTGGCACAGGTCTTGAACCCTGATAACTTGTACATGTTTGATAGCCGTTGCATTATAAATTATTTCCACTGGCCGCTGGGCCTTGAGGGATCATATTCTGTCAGCTCTGGTTCCTGGTAACATCATTTAATGGCATTAACAAATTTGCCGCTCTAGTGTTTCACTTTTATCTGGGAAATCTTAAACGCCTCTATGGTGAATACTTGGTTATGATATTATCGCGACTGCGCCGATTGTGCTCTGGGTGTATCGGATGGCTATTAACTGTGGGGCCGCAGTGGTAATAACCTAGCTCATAAAGCACTGTGACGCTGGCTAACAGCCTCACTGCATTTCCTGTGGTAACTGAGAGAGGTCAGCCAGAGAGGCAGAAATAACTGTTTTAATGGAGGCAGACATAACCTTTTACAATTTTGTTTCATTTTTTTCTTCGTGGCTCCATGGGACTCTGTTAAACCTCTCATTAACCTCCTTTTTAACTTCCCCTGCCACATTTGATACCACATTTCAGTCTAACATCAATGGTGTCACGCCTAATGAGGCCAACTGTAAAGTAGCGTGTCAAAAAATGAGTGTCTCTCAAGGTTCACACTATTAAACAAGGCTCTCTCGCCTTTTCTGTAATTTTCAATTAGGCGCATATTTTGAGATGTGTTTTAGATATAATACAGGCTGGGTGCCGTGTCTGTGTATTTGCATTGCTGTCTTGTCATGCTCAGTGCAGAGTTTACTTAAGGATTTCCTCTTCTTTTTCACTGAGGGTGAAGTGGCATCATCAAAGGACCAATCTGACTCATAAACTGTTTTTTTGTTTGTTAGTCTTTTTATGTTGGTTGTGGTTTTGTCTCATATTGCCCTGTGCAAAATAAATTTTAAAAAATGACAAAAATGGAATGGTGAATCAAAAGTGCTGGAATGATTCCACAGCCTGAGGGTTTAAGTGAAGTAGGTTTACAGTCGACCCCAGAGTTGTGTGTTGAATGAGTAGATTCTGTCCAGTCTGAAGATTTTTATATAGGACCTCTATAAGTTCCACAGTATAGGGAGAAAAAAAACATCTTTATATATGCTTTTATATTTCATTGCATGCACTCATTCTACCCAAGCGTACTTTCAGAAATGTTCTTGCTATGAGGCACGCTTAGCTTGGGAATTGTTTGTTTGCTTTCTACAACAAAACAAAACAGAAAACTTAAATATGTGAACGTACTTATTCTGAAGCTTTGTAGCTTAATTTTACACTTGGGATTAAAGTCCTAACTAGTTTTTGATGGAGCTGAGTTGTATATCGTTAACTAAAGACACTTCAAACACACTTATGTCCTCTCATCAGAACACTGTCTGTATTATTTAATCGAAAGAGATTTCTGGAATCACTCTCTCTGAAAGAAAGCGCATCTCTAATGACTAAACATCAAAATCTGCACTTTTTTTATACTGTGGGTGCTACCTGAATAGATGCCATGATTATAACTGGCTGGCGTTCATAGTGGTAGATTTCCCAGGTCTGAGGTAAAAACCACTGCTGCCACCTGACTGGTGTTTGTGACATTAATGGGAATGTACATGGAATAACGGGCTGCCAGAAGTGATTCCGAGGGACCATCCAGACATGTCCCGCTTCTGTGGCCACAGCAGACATGACACATTTTAATTTCAGTGGGAGGAAGCATGGCAAAGCCCATTTCATTCCGTACACACTGAAAAAGGGGATTTGCCGTGGCTAATGGAGTTCAATGATTGCAGCATGTCAGATAACTAATAACCATAAGGAGTGTGTGTATGTGCAGAGTGATGGGACAGAGGAGGGTGTCAGAGAAGGACAGAATGGGACGCATGTTGGTGAGAAAACGGGTTTGCTCCTCCGGTGGCCCTTTCTTGTCACACAGCCCAGTCCAATTCGGCGATTTCCTACCAGCTTGTCAGCAGGGATGAAGGAAACCTCGGCAAAAAAAAGAAAACCCTCCTTAAAACTGAACTTAAGGGACCGCAAGAACTGTCACCACAGACAGCCATTTATCGGAGTTGACAGTTTGCAAATATCTCAATCTGCGAGAAGCCACGCAGGGTGACACAGAGGAGGTCCGTGAAATTGAAGGAGTCAGCAGCCAACGTTTATTTCATCGGGCCCTTAGCAATAAGCTCCAGTCAGATGAGAGGCAGAGGTTGTCCTGACTACGTCATTCCTGCCTCCCCTGGACAGTTTAATCCAATTCTGCATAGAATCTGAATTAAGCCGTCTAATAAAAACCTAAAGACTGTGAGGGGGGAATAAAGAATTAAAATGAAGGAATAGCGGATTTATGTTTATTACAACAGGACTAGTTGTGAAGATTATCAAATTAGAGAAGCGGAAGGAAGGGCAAGAAATCCTCTTTAATAAAATGAGGAACTTGAATTAAGGTGTACAGCACGTTTAAAATATGGGAAAGAAAGTTTTCAGTCAAATGGATTAATAATGTTTTCTGTATGACTTACTAATAGCCTGGATTGCTGGATGTCTGCTTCAGTTTACTGACTCAAACATTTATGTATCAGTGATTAGAGATTGGTCAATTACAGCTTCAAATGGAAGTTAATGTGTTAACAATATAAATTCTTTCTTTTGGTTGCAAACTGCAGTACAGTAAACCCAGAAATTTGTGGGGGTTACGTTCCAAGAGCATCGAATTGTGAAAAACACACGAATTTGTGATGTGGTAAAAAAATGGCCTAAAAATGCCTATTTCTATAGTGTAAACCCTAAATATGCCCCCCAAATATGCTTCCAAAACACTTTAATTGAATTTTAAACCCAGGTTAATACTTTACCCTTAAAGAAAATGTGAAGGTAAACCCATATTCGTACTGTACAGTTTACACTGTCTCCCGCAGTGCTAGAATGTAAAATACCGATGTTACCCCTGGATAGACTGTACTGTAATTCATACATGCACGATTTCTTTGGCATGCGCTGTCATTTTCTTTGGTTTAAGCAGGGTAAATACTGTAATAATTTAATTTAATTTACAGTTAGAAAAATACAGGGCTTAAAGAAGCACAAAACGAAAAACACTCGAAAAAGCTTCACACAGCAAACTGTTTTGATGCGGGAATCCTGGACTGCATCTGCCAGATTGCTTTGTGTTTTCTCAACAGTACAAAAAAATGTATACAGTAGGGGTGTGCAATATATATTGTTTACTATAATATGGACGTTTTTCTTTTAACGATGAGACAGCTGGCATTATCAAGTATTTCTGCAGTAACCAGTGTAAAATAGCAGGACATGTTTTGATCATGCCGTGGATTTGAGAGTTGTACTAGCGCACATGCGTCTGCAGGGGGCGGCGGGATCCGTTCAGTAGCGGAAGGTAAACCATGGATGCTGAGATATGCACGGAGAAAGAAAGCTAGGCTAACTCACTAACCATCTAGCTGCACTCTCAGTTTCTTTAGATCTGGTAGCCAGACATGGGGCATTATCACTCACGTGGAGATGGTTTGGCTTTAGGAGGGTGGATGTGGCTCAAACCAGCCCAATTAGCCAGTTATGTGGGAAAGGGGTTTAAGTGAAAGACGTTGCCACAACGAACCCCTGAACTCAGTACGGAGAGTATGAAAAGCTTCAATCCACGATAGCGGTGACAGTAAAAAACAACCCAGCTTTTTATGTGCTGCAAACTTTACATGCTGCTTTCTATGTTACGCTGCTTTTTATGTTATAGCACTATAACGCTGCCCATGGCTAAAGATATGCTGCCAGTTCAAGTGGTTGAGAAAGATGGTTTTAAAGAACTTCTGAACACGTTACACTCAATTTACACACTGCCTGGCCGAAAGTATTACATTAAAACAGCTTTGCCTGGACTGTATGACGTCAGTCACTAAACTCTAGCAGAGAAACTGAAGAACATGTCGCATTTCACCACAACAATGGATTTATAGTAGAGCGGAACATCCGAGCCATACATTTCACTAACACAAACATTTGCAAACATCCTAATGCCAGACAAAAACATGAAGTGCACGTGCAGATTTTTCCAGTATCTTTGTGCAAAATTGGCCAGAATTTGATTTAAAAAATCTAAAGACCAAGTTTATTTTATATCCTTGTCCAATATTGAACCGAAACTGAATAATTTATTTACAAATGCTGAAATTGTTTTTTTTTCTTGTGCAGAATTAGATGGAATCGAAATGACTGACTCTTGGTCTTCCTCATGCAAGTGAGTGAATTGTGTTTGTCAGATGGCGTATTTTTAGTTGCAGCTTTTTAATACCAAATAATTAACATAAAAGCAGGACTGTTGAATGTCAGAATTCAGTTGTGGTGAGAAAAAGACTACTTAGTTGCACTGCTTGATTTCAGTGTTCACACAGTTATAGTTTTTATGCCAGTTTTAATAAATTCATCAAGACCTGTTTTTCTTCAAACATTATTGTTGATGTATTGTTGTGTGGTGTTCCTTATGTACCACTAGTAAAGTACAGTAAATATTGTATTCAGTACAAAAAACAGGTACAAAATAAGACATGTTTTTGGAATTTTTAAAATATTGTCAGATTATCGCTATCGAAAAAATTGCAAAAAATATCGCAATATCAATTTTTGTCTATAATGAACACCCCTAGTATATAGTTATATTTTATATGGAAATTTAGCTGAATTTACGTTAATATTTATGTTACAAAATTAGTAAATTATATTTTTATTAATAAGTTAGCACTAAAATGCATGAAAACATGTATTGCCACGAAAAAAGCAAAAAACTGCAAACAATTATTAGTTCGGTTCTAAGAAATCTGCGTACGACTAAGGACGCGAATTCGCTGGGGAACACTGTAAATACCATAAGATTTGTCTTTTAGCTATTTGAATTCATTTATTGTGTTTTGCCTTTCTGTGACAACTCTGGGACAAAAAGAGGATGGAACCAGAATACATTTCACAGGTGGGAGCAGATTTCTCCAGCCCCCTCCCTATACCCCATCCTTCATATCACCTCTCAGTAGGAAAGTTTCAGAGCTTCAGTTGGTGAGAAAGAGCAAACTTTCATTGACTACAATTAAAAATTAACCAATTTGTTTCAAGCGTTATATATTGTCTGTGTGATCTTAGCATTCTAACTACAAGAGTAGTTAGAATTGGTTAACTAGCACTGACCTTAGAATAACTACAACTAAACCAGAGATTTAAACTTTTTTACTTTGAGAGCATTATTTATTGAACAGCAGTTTCTAAGTGAAAATTCTGTTCTTTTCATGCTGTAAAAAAGTTTAGTTTTAGTGATTGACAGCATCGTATTTGTTATTGATTCGCCAGTGCTTATTCAATTGAAAATGTAGTAGCATAGATGATGCTGATCAGATGCTTTTTAAAATACTGAGATGTTTTTGTTTAGAAATTAGAGACCTCAACCTAAAAACGTACATTAAAGCATGGACAATGTCCTGCTCATGCTCAGACTTAACGTTTTACCTATTTAAGGAAAAATAAAAAACAAAACCAAACGTTGAGGCCAGTGTGGATGCAGCTGAGATCTTTCTTCTCTCCTGAGGAAAGTGGAAGTGCATGCGGGTGTCAGGGCTCTAATCAAAGCCATACTGGATTTCTAGGGTTCTGAAGATCAGTCTGAGCAGGAAACCTCGGGTCAGTCAGCAGGTATGTGCAGCTGAACCACACAGCTGTACAAACATTATTAAATAAAAGCGGGTAATATTTTCTAAACAAAGCAAATAATTCAGTTAAATAATGGAAAAAAGAATGTTGGAAGGAAGATGAGTCATAAATGGCCTTCCCCAGATCATTTCCAGCATTTGCTTTTGTGTTGTTTGTTTAATCACTGTTGTGTTCAGCACCATGCTCACATAGCCCCCTCCGAACACAGACGCAGTAAAATGCACATTAAAATGTAATTATGTTAAGTGCAGGCATGTGTAGAATTAGGAGCCCATTGAGTAGACCCACCGTTGCAATGAACTCTGAGGTCAGGAGCGGACTGATATAATAATTATTGTGACTGCTGAAACGGGTCCATTCAGAATAAAAGCTGTACTTCGTTGGATAGTCATTCTTGCTGCTTCTAGTGGCATTTGGTCCACCTGGATTCTATTCGAAATGGGGCAGATTTCCACATATGTAAGCATTCAGAGCCATGAGGTCACTGAGTGTTCATAGATGAAGAAGTCCATCATCTCTGATCGTAAGTGAAAGTGAAACTAGCCCCAGCGCTTAGAGAATGGAGCCCATGCAGAAACAAGTATCTCACTTTCAATAGCATTGCAATGGAGGCACAGCATGACAGCCCTGTCTGTCTGTCAGTCAGGCAGACCCCTTCAATTATAAAAGATGGACTGCACTCATAACAAGTTGTCACTAGCATGTCCTACCCATCTCATTCCAGTGTTTTACTATCTTTTTACTCAAAGTATTTTTCAGTGGTAGTGAGGGTCATACAGCCGAGATGTATATTTTTACCATTTGAAAAGAAAGCGTTCATTTACTCAGATAAACTCCTAGGTGGAGTTAATTTTCACACCTTGTTGGCTCCCCTAATTATCACCCAATGGAAAGAAAACATTTAGAAGGGAAATTAGTAGTTTAGTAGTTCAGTAGCTAGAATGGGTTCCCAATACCAACACCATGCCCCAACAGCGTCATATTGATTTGCCAAGTTTTGTGTTTTCCCTACTCTACTCTCCTTCTCCAAGGAGTTTGTTAATGAGTTAATGAGTCAAAACAGGTGTGCTAGATGAGACAAGGTACAAATTGGGCATAGTGTAGCTTTGCCAGGCGTCTATAGTTGGGACTATAGTTTACACTATGCTAGTACAATTTTACTAAAAATATATTGGAGTTGTATTGCTTCATATTGGGATTACAGTATACCTTCCAATATATTGAAAATGGTTATGTGAAGGCCTTGATTCATCCACACACTCAGACATATGTTTGGTCAAGACGACCACATCACACGATAAATGAGTCAGTAATGGGTTACATGCAATTTTGCGTAATTTTTGGTGATACTTCCATTATTTAGGCTGTTGTGTTGGAAATTAAGAAACAATATACTATGTGGCCCTATGTGGGTTCAGTCAGCATAGGGCTGCATTTTGTCACTGCTTGTCGATTTTGGAATCCAAATTTTCCCCGGCTCTTGCTATTGTACCTTTTCAGCGCAGATGGAGTCTATAGAGAAGATTGGTGTAAAAATAAATAATGAAATAAAGAATGCATGCAAGTCTGTTTCTTTTAGTTATATTTTTAATTGCCTCTGACAAATTTGTTTTGAGACAGGCATCAAATCCACCACATTAAAGTGTATTTCCAGCAGATGAGCACGTAAAAGGCGTGTCCTCAGGGAGCAATGCAATGTTCCCCGTAATGAGTGAAGGTAATGAAAGACTTCACACAGACAGATGTATCCATTTAAAACAGTAATAACTACAGTTAAGATGGCAAAGAGCAAATTACGCCCAACTTTCATTAAAGCACATGTTTATCCAGGCACTGCTGGGACCTGCCATTTTTATTCCTTTCCCAGCAAGCTTGGTAAGCGTCCGTACACTATCATTGCATCTCAAACAAGGTCAATGAAGTGATAGAACCAGGACAGCAGTGGTGACTGCCTGTCCCCTGAGAGCAGGGAACATTCACTGCGTAGAGACCTGCGTTGCAGTCTGCAAGTATACAGTACCAGTGAGATTTGTCTCTCTTTTGTTTGCAAATGCAGACCCCCAGTTTGCAAGTGGAGGCAAGAATTGTACAGAATGTACTTTGAAACGATGTGTGTTCATTTTGTGGGGCCTTGAAGTGTCATTGTTCAAAGATAGCTTTAATAAACTCCAGTGTCCTTATTGGCACGTCTTTTAATAACCACCTGGAGGTGGAGAGACCCACACTTTGACAGATGCAGGCATTCGATATGAAGTTAATTTCACAGAATTAGCCTGATGTACCAAAGCTTTCATTTCCCCTGCTTTATCCTATATCCCTACAGCTTAGAGCCATTGACTGGCTGATAAAAGTAGGTTTTAAGCTGAGTCAATCTTTCTTACTCCATGCTTTTAATATTGTTCTAAATGATCTAAATTTAAAGTGCATAGACTTTTAGCTCATTAGACTTTTGATGAACACACAACACGGCTCCGAATGAGAGTTGGCAGCATATACATCGAACCATAAAGGAGGCATAATTACCCTGGCTGCCCGATGGCTAACCTCGCCTAGTTCATTTAATAAAATCACATATGAAATAACACTTTTTCCCTTTCCTTTTTACCAATTAAATCGGTAACAGACCCAATTGCTAGACTCGCCTCAGGATGTGTATCACACCACTGTCATCTTGCTTTATCTTCACAGACCATTGCAGCACACAACTCCTTTCTTTAGTTCGTTGTTTTGTCTGCTTTTGTTCACATTGCACTGAAATAGAAAATGCAGTGACATGTTTGGGAAATTCAGTCAAAACTTATCAAATCTGGACCTATAGGAGTGCTGGTAGCGTGGATAAAGCAGGAACAAACCTATATAGATATCAACAAAATAGTCAGTAGCTCTTCTTTGCATGCTACAATAGGTAATAAAAGAAATAAAATCTTCTCATTATATTTTTTGTGAAAGTTAGACAATGCTAAGTGGTGGCTGCTACCATATACTTAAATAGTACATGTTTTCAGTTTCATAAATCCAAAACTTGCATGCTCACACCTACAGCTAACATGAAAACATAAACAACTTTTAAATTAGCTCACTGAAGACCAGCTGAATAAATGTGTCCACATAATGTCGATTCTTGGTTGCTAATTAGCATTACAAGATTTCCATAAGCACCTGCTTTATCGTGTGTCCGTTCGAATATAAAGTAATTGCTGGCGTAAATAAGGCTTAGAACTTTCTCAGTCACAACAGCCTTGTTAAGACATGGCTGTTTTTTTTAACAAAAAATTTTATCTTGCTAACATCCTTGTCTTAGGCTGCATGTAGTTTTAAAAAACAGATGTCCACTTTAGTCAGATAGTTGAGGTAAACTAATTACTTCAGTTGCCTTAATCTGCATCTGACCAATTATGCACACATTGAGTGAGGTGGCTGCTTAAAAATAACTAAAGGTGAATAAGTTGGGGTAACCCCAACATATTGGTTTTACATCCATTCAAGACCATATCAAAATTATGTCTTAGGGTAATTGCTCATAGCAGCACAGGATAATTGTAATTTCCTCTGGACTGAATTTGATTCTGCTCAATACTCTTATGTTTAACAGGTGACATGCCATGAGAATGTAAGAGAAGACCCTCTTGTGTACAGTACACACAGACATGCTGGCTGTGTTGGCTGGTTCCACCTTACGCCTACCCACACGCACACCACGTAATGGCCGGGGTGGAGAAATGAGTGCTTGGCGGGGGTTGTGTAGGCAGGGGGAATATGTTAATTGAAAGTTAGGATCACTTTGTGGCCATTACAGGGAGAAACCTGAGACATGTTAACGCGGCAGAGGCAGGCAGCACCTGCTGTCGCCGGGCTAATTGTGTTGGATTTGCCCGTGTCTGTCAGGAGCTGGCGCTCATCATGCTCCTGCCTCCAGTTACAGCTGTATTATTACCCGAGTTTGACATTACAGCGGGAGCCACTGGGGGTTCGGGCCACCTCCCGACCCTCATAGCCACCTTCCCAGACAAATCTGCTTTCCAGAAAGGCCTGATTACGGTAGCCATTTATAACAGTGCTAAAAAAAGCCTCAAAAGCACATTCCTATTGTTGGGATCATCTCTAAAGAATGTGAATATGTATACTGTGTTCCATTTTATTTTTTCCCAAAATATTCATAAAAAAAAACCTGGCATCCTTGACCTGCCCAATTATTCGTTTTACACTATGACCCCTTCTATGAGACACCAGTTCTCTTCCGATTGGATGCCATGCTAGAGGATGGGTTTGAAAGCCCTTGAATACAAGCTTCCTTGCATATGAATGGGCTGCACACAGACACTGAGTGCTGTGCGGGTGACTGGTGATGAAACCATACTGTGCTTTTGAGGGCCAGCTAGGGGCAACAGCGTATAATCTGATTCCAACTCCAGCAACCTCCCTTTTATTTTTAATTGTTCCACTGTAGCATTTAAGAGCTATTGATCCCCGGAAAAGCATTAAGTTAAAGAATCACTATTACTGTTTATATTCCCTGCTTGGAGAAGGCACATCAAAGGACATTTTAATGTCACAGACTTTCTGAGGGAATTTGAAGCCCAGGTTTGAACAGGCCAGCCTATGAGCGAAAAGGACACGCAATAGACAAACGCAGAAACAAATGTGAGGGCAATTTGCAGCTAATCAAATTGCATCCAAGCATTGATTTCTTTGCAAGGAGAAGTTTACCATGCATGGATTTCAAAAGCTGACGGCATTTTAAAAGTCAAATGTTATGTTCCCACGGTTAATCCTGTAAACTGCTAACAGAGAAGGGTGAGTTATTATTCATGAGAGAGAGAGCAAGCGAGCGAGGAAAAAAAAACAAGATAGATAGGGAATGACCAATTAGTGACACAGTTGGGTAAACAATGTGGTTAATTCATATGGCGATGTGATTTTGTCTCCTAGTATATAGAATATGCTTTTACTTGTGATAGTAAACCACTCGCTGCAGAACCAATAAGGAACCTATTAGATTCTGCTTACAAGTATTGATTTCTTTAGTGTTTTGCGTTGTTTGAAGAGGTCAGTGTATGTTCATCCTTTTGTGTATAATAAGGTATAATAATAATAATAATAATAATAATAATAATAATAATAATAATAATAATAATAATAATAACAATAATAATAATAAAATCTAAGAACAACAGTAGTATGATTGCTTCCATAATCACACTGATAACCACTACATGGACAGACTAAAACTCATTTGTAGAGTGTTTAAACCGCAGTTCACTGCCTTTTATGCCCAATTCTTTTTTTGCAAAACAAGCTTGCACGTGTCTTCTGATTGTCACTGTTGTTCCAAATTATGTCAGCTTCTCATCTTGGGCTTAGTCATGGCATTAGAGGGCAAAACCGATGAAAAGGTTCAGTGATTATTACATTTTGGACAAAAGAAATGTCTCAATTACAGCCAGCACTGATCTCTCCTCACTGACTGTGTAACACCAGATTTAGCTAGCAAACTGTAATGTTACATTTCAGCTACATTTTCCTCAATTTTATGCCCAATTTAGTCATCTCCATTTCCACCCACTAGCTAGAACAATGCAATACCCCCAACACTGAAAAGAGAAGGGTAGCACATCCTTCCTCTGAGTCATGTGAAGCACCACCACATCTTCTGAGCTGTGCTAACGCTAATGCTTGGAGGTGAATGCTAATTGCCAATTCTGCTACAATAGCCAACATGCTGACTAGAATAACACTGAGTGAATGATCAGGAAGAGGGAAGGCCATCTTATCCTCTCAGAGAGAGCAAAGCAAAGCCACGTATAGCTGCAGCACCACTGGAGGTGTTGAAGCAATAAACCGGAGCAGGGGCCCAAATCTGGAATTTTTTCTAAGTCAAAAATTAAATATGGTCAAAAATCAAATGAAGTCAAAAAAGTTGAGGCGATGCTGTTTTTTCTCAAGTCCATAATCATAAAATAGACTTTTTACACCACTCGCCTTTGTTGAAGATGACACCCACTCTTGGCTTTATGCCCATAATCGTACTCAATTGAATGTTCAAAACTCCATCTCCGCTTCAATGTCTCCTCCTTCCTAAATATTTCCCAATCAGTCCAAGGTCCGTTATTGCTTACTTCAGTATTACTCATCCTCAAATGGTAATGCCTCATGCCTTGTGTGTGTGTGTGTAAATACTTCATGCACCATGTACACAGACGTACTGTCTATTGATCTTATATGGAAACTACCCCTTGAATAGCTTTCTACTATGGCATGCTATGTAAGCTCCAAAAATTTTTAATTCTCGAGCTTTTATTTAACATTCATTTTAAACATCCTTCTTTGCAACAATCTGTTGTGCACCTGCTACTTGAAGGAGGTAAGAAAGACAGGGTGCAGATTTTTAGCTTGTACTTGAAATACAATGTAAATTACAAATGAGCAATTTGGCCCAACAGGTTTTTGTTACATTTAGAGATGCCATAGTATTCATTTTGTGGTATATAAATGTCTAACACATGTCTAAATGTAGCTAAGGCTCCCAATAGTGATGGCCTTATCATCAGGAGACTGAGAGTTCAACCCCTGATGGAGATTTTAATTATATAAATGCTATAGTAATATAGTATATCTTTTCTCCCATTAAAATTCAGTAAGAAGCTGCAGGGGTTGAAGCTGCAGGGGGTCCCTCTGTGTTGTTTCTTTATATTGAATAACATGAAAGGAGAAACCCTTATGGTAGTCTTTCAGAAGGCCCAAACTCAAAATAGGGAAGCCAGCTGCTACAGAAGTGAAGGCTGAGTTTTTATGTCACAGCTTGCACTCCAGAAATTATGGTCGTGATTATGGTGTATCTGGAAGGAACATAACATCACGGTAAGAATGGTTCTTTGTTCTTTGTTACTACTTCATTATCATCATCATTGTCTCTCTCACATATTGATGTAGTGTGTGTATGTATACACACACACACACACACACACACACACACACATCAACCATGATCCTTCGTGGTGCTTGAACCCAACCTATTAGAACCTGGGTTGGCATTTCTAACATTTCGTCTCTTTGTCACATATGTATAATTGTTTATTTATGAAACCTATCAAGATCTGTCTGAGCCATGCAATTCACTGATGCAAATCTAAGCTTAGACTCAGTGTTGACATTTCTAACAAACACATGTGGTAGAACAAAAAAAAAAATGGAGTTTAACATCTAACTTGTGAAATCGCACCTCACACACTCACTGACTGCAGTACCACCAAGCAGAGGTTTCAAATTCAACAAATACATTTTTCATCCCCTTTGTTACATACACTATATTACCAAAATTATTCACTCACCCATCGAAATTATTAAATTCAGATGTTCCAATCACTTCTATGGCCACAGGTGTATAACTTCAAGCACCTAGGCATGCAGACCACTTCTACAAACATTTGTGAAAGAATGGGTCGCTCTCAGGAGCTCAGAAAATTGCAGCATGGTACCGTGATAAGATGCCACCTGTGCAACAAGTCCAGTCGTGAAATTTCCTCGCTGCTAAATATTCCACAGTCAACTGTCAGCGGTATTATAACAAAGTGGAAGTGATTGGGAACGACAGCAACTCAGCCACAAAGTGGTGCCACGTAAACTGACGGAGTGTGGTCAGTGGATGCTGAGGCTCATAGTGCGCAGAGATTGCTGACTTTCTGCCGAGTCAATCGCTAGAGACCTCCAAACTTCAAGTGGCCTTCAGATTAGCTCAAGAACAGCGTTGAGAGCTTCATGGAATGGGTTTCCATGGCCGAGCAGCTGCATCCAAGCCATACATCACCAAGTGTAATGCAAAGCATCGGATGCAGTGGTGCAAAGCACGCGGCCACTGGACTCTACAGCAGTGCCGGTGCGTTCTCTGGAGTGAATCTGGGTTTGGCGATTGCCAGGAGAACGGTACTTGTCTGACTGCATTGTGCGGTTTGGCGGTGTGGGGTTGTTTTTCAGGAGCTGGGCTTGGCCCCTTAGTTCCAGTAAAAGGAGCTCTGAATGCTTCAGCATACCAAGAAATTTTGGACAATTTCATGCTCCCAACTTTGTGGAAACAGTTTGGGGATGGTCCGTTCATGTTCCAACCTTAGACCCAGTGTTGGCATTTCTTACAAGCACATGGCATAGAACAATGAAATATGGCATACAACATTTAGCTGTGATAATATGTGTGAAAATTAAAATCATTATAATCTCTGAGTGGACCTGACCAATATTTTGTTTACTCTGATTTTGTAAATATGTCACTATACATGTAATTCTTACAATTTGTGCAATAAAAGTGAGAGCACACATTTACTTTGCAGGGTGTCTTTACACTAACTGAAACAAGACACAAGACATTTTCGAAAGGATCTTCTCTGTTTGAAGCCTCCAAACACCCATGACAATATCAAAGGCTTCCTTTTGTTTGCTGAATTCAACAGAAACTGTAATACATTGATATGGAAGGTTAAGACCACTGCACAAAGTGTAGAGCTTTAGAGGTACTTTATCTCATTTGTGTGCATTCTTTGCCAGTATGCACCCTGGCATGCATGCCCGAACACCCACATGGAAGAATACACAAATGCTACATTAAATGTGAGAACTCCGTGTAATTTTCCAAGGGCAGAGATGATCTGTATACAGGATACAATCCATACCTGTGTGGAACAAGGCTATTGTACCCTGCTACCATGACATTCAGTGGTTTTCTGTTGACTTATTTTTAGGTAACAGAATAAAGGTAAATATAGGTCATATATTCACTAGGGCTGGGCACGTTAACACATTATAGCGTTAATACATTATTTACTTAACGCGGACGATAATTTTATTGTGCGTTAACGCACTTTAAAAAAAAAATCCTTTTATTTTGAAAGTTTGTTTTTTGGGCTTGTGAGTGTGCGGAGCACACAGCTCTACATCTTAGCTGGTTTTCGCTCAGTTGTCCCATTACTTTTGTCTATATTATGTGGACAAAAGTATTGGGAGGCCTGACCATTACACCAACAGGGACTTTAATGACACAGAATTCAGATACATAGACTTTCATATGGAGTTGGTCCCCCTTTACAACTGCTACAATGGTTCCGCACACCCATGCTCTGGACTCTGAGGGGAACTTGTTTTTCTATAACGAACTAGACAAAACGTGAATGCCCTGTAGTGGCAAGTAGCTTTGGTTTTATATTTGATTTGATTCCATTAATGTTTAAGTTGAGATTTATAGAAATATTTGTTTTAAGGGAACACTGCTGTTAAAAAGCTCCTTATTTGTTTAGTGTTTGCAAAACAAATTTTATTGCACTTTTGTTCATAAAGCAGTACTTTAAAAATAAAAGTGCGCCATACACTACTTGCGAATTATTTAATTTTGTGTATAACAATGTGATTAATCACCACTAATCGCAAAAAACCTGGAATTACTTGCAATTAAAACTTTTTAGCACTGCCCAGAATTCATATACACGTATATTAGCATATACATACAAATGTCTATTTATATTTTTGCATTAGTTGTAAAGTCAGCTGGTAGCCTAGTGGTTAGGGTGTTTCATCCTGCTCCCTCACGCTCCCGCAAGTTTCTGTCCTGCTGCCGCTGCAATGTGTAATATTTCGACCCGCTCCCGCCTGCATCTGTTATGGTTTGTCCCGCTCCCACCTGCTGAATCCCGCAAGCAAGGCTGGTGGAGTATAGGGTGGGCCAAAAATACCGGACACATTTTAAATGCTATAAT
>JBBJLS010000018.1:1259774-1281032 GCA_037577275.1 Bryconaethiops microstoma | reverse complement strand
AACCACTCAGCATTCAGCACCACCAGTATACTGATCACCGCCTGATCATCTGGAATCATCTGCATCTGTTTCTTCACTGGTTCAGGCCCTAAGTTAGATGTGCTTTGTTATGCTTGAATCATTCATACGAAGGCCACTGTGGGACCTAACAAGCAAAAAACCTTTCTCTGAAACTGGTCAGAATCAGGGACTGGACTGAAAATGAGAGTAATTGCAAGTCCAAAATGTGTTAAAGTGTTAATTCTTCAGTATAAATTAACATTGACTGCTCATCCAGACCGCAAGACACTTAAACCTCAGGTATTACAGGGGGACTGACCCAGTAACTAATTAGTCGCTCTGGATAAGGGTGTCAGCAAAATGCCCTGTGAAATAGTACTTTGAGGAATGTAGAGTGACCCAAATGAAGAGTCCAGGCAAGTCAGACTATTCTTTTTTGTCTGAACTCAACTTGTTTGTGGAGCATATTTTCCCTTTTATAGTGCTGTTAATAAAACCCACATTTTAGTTTTGTTCCAGTCATAAAGATAAAGGCGTACGCTTAAAGGTGTAAAGAAGAATGACTACAAAAGAATGTTTTTATCTTTCTTTACACTAAAAATAGCTGCTGCTAGTCTTTCTTGCTTTGCGTGGACATATTTCACCAAAATTGGGCCTGTTCAGTTTGTTTGACCGTTCCGTTTATTTTTATTTTTATTTGTGGCAGTTAAGTTTCCAGTCATCCACTATATGACTGGACATCCAGCCCTTTAGGGATCAGGTGACTTGAACACTCTTTCTTTTGTTTAATTTGCTTCAGTAAGCACTTTGTTTTCCAGTGAACCAGGTGCTTCCTCATGAGGAAGTCTGAGGTGTCTCGCTCTGTTCACACAGCGGGGGATGTAACACTCACGAGCAGGAATCTCGCTCGACTGCATAGAAGTAATCATCATGTACTAGTCTCAGTAGAAAACTTCTTCCAGATCCAACTTTACAAACCATAACAGAAACAACATGCCAAATCAGCAGTTCCGGACCATGCCGAGATCCAGCCTGCCTCTGTAGGGAAAAAACAATAATCACCGCTGGAACTGGAAACCTGGCCTGATCCTCTGGACCTTTACAGACTAGTCATTCTCGCCACTTTGTCCAATAAAGCAGAATAAAGCAAATCCTAATCAAGGAATACTTTCTCCAGTTTAACATCAAGCATTCACATTGGCTTGACAATGTACCCACTGAAGAATTTCAAAAACAGTTCATACATAGACTGTTTATTTGTTCCTGTGCCATAGGTAAATTACCTCTGTTCCGATTGGCTGCCCTGTATTGTGACTCCTTATCAACAGGGATGGGTGGCTAAATGGCAACAGGCTGAATGTAAATATGTAAATGTGCTGATGTTGTGACATCACAACCGTGATGACTTTAAAAGCTGAGTAGGAGTAAACCATATGTCTTGAAAATTAATATTAGTATTAGTGGGCTAATACTAATCCTTGTTGTCTATCAATTCAAAAACACAGCATCTCTGTTACTCTCCGGGTCAACCAGAGGAGGACGGGTCCCCCATCTGAGTCTTGGTTCCTCCCGAGGTTCCTTCCTCCAATTTTAGTGAGGTTTTCCTCCATCGCCCTCGACTCACTAGGGCCTCGAACCCTCATTCTATGAAGCAGCTTTGTGACAATATTAGTTGTAAAAAGCGTGATAGAAAACAAAAATGAAGTGAACTGAACTGAAGATCACAAATGCCTTTCCATGGAAACGTTAACATTTATTTTCCTGCAGCCCACCTGCCGAGAAAAAAATGTAATCCACGACTTTGGGGAATCTGCTTGACACCAAGAGCCAGATTTCAAGGCACAGATTAAGCCGAGACTTAATTAAATTTCACCGTCCACGGGGATTCCCTGGGCATAGAAAACACTTGAGGCAGAGCTTCAGCAGATGTAATAAAGCTAAAAAGTGTGTCTTTGTTCAGAGAAGTATGCAGGTCTACTACTTCATCTTTTTTACATTTGCTGAGTAAGCATCAAACAGGCCTGCCTGCATTCATTCATATTCATTATCAGTATTTTAGCCCAAAAGCTGCACCTGGAATAACCTGTTAGTTAAATCAGGTTTATGTGCTAAGAGCATGGGAGGAAACTCATACAACAAGCGATTAACTTCTAAATGTTTACTCTTCTTTGCATTCCAAATTTTTTTACTTGAACTCTGTCCTACCATGAAAGAGAACAAAAAAAAAGTAAAGAATCTCAACAAGCTATGCTTGCATGTTTTATGCATGTGTTTTATTTACATACATGCATTGAGCATATTTAGGACAAAAGAATTTCCCTCAGGATAAATAAAGTTCTTTCTTATCTTATCTTACATTAACGTGTTGCCCGTAGACCTGGAGGAACATTGTGATCCTGGAGGAACATTGTGATCCTAGAGGAATATTGTGGACCTGGAGAAATGTTGCGGTCCTAGAGGAACGTTGTGGAACCGGAGGAACATCGTGGTCCTGGAGGCAGGCTATGGTTCTGGAGGAACATTGTGGTCCTGAAGAAATGTTGTGGGCCTGGAGAAATGTTGTGGTCCTAGAGGAACATTGTGGAACTGAAGGAACATTGTGGTCTCTGAGAAATGTTGTGGTCCCGGAGAAAAGCTGTGGTCCTAGATGAGCACTGTGGTCCTAGAGGAACATTGAGGTCCTGAAGGAGCATTGTGGCTGTGAAGGAACATTGAGGTCCTGAAGGAGCATTGTGGCTGTGAAGGAACATTGAGGTCCTGAAGGAATGTATTGTGTCGATGGCTGAAATAACAAAAAACACCTACTTCACTTGACTTGATTTGACTTGACATGAAAAAATGACACAGAAGTACTGAAATGTTTTATACACTGGATGAGCATCAGTCCATATTTAGATTTGGATTTTTATACAGTCACTCAAATTTTGTTTTCTTTTTATCTCTAGTCTCTTGACCATTTCAGATTTGGACATTAAAAGGTTAATTGTATAAACTTAGTAGTCTCAGTGAGTCCACTCTCTGTTTGTGCAGGAGAGAACACGCCGTCCCCACAAACCTTTCCTCAGAGAGGAAGCAGCTGTGAGCTCCCAGTACCACGACCTAGCATTATGAAATAAATCAGAGCATTGAGGTTAAACCAGTACAATGTACCTTTATTCTAACTGCCATCATATCAGATTTATCTCTCAGTCAGCAATTTCTGTCCCTCCACTCTTCTCTGACTATTTGTCCCTGTTGATACACTACCAGTCAAAAGATTTTACACACTACAGATTTCACCACTTATCCATTTATTTCATACACTGCAGATTTTTATTTGTGATAAACATTGGAAAGCTGAGTGAAGAACTATAAATGAAAACATATCAAATGAAACAAGTTTGCTTTGTAAGATGTCTGACATCCTATTAACTGGTTGTATGATGAAACAGAATCAAATTCTAGACTGCCCTTTAACTTTAAATGCACTAGTTGACTATTTCATCACTTAACAGCTTATTAAATATCTAACACTTGTCAGGTGATCCACATTGTTATTATAATTATAATTAGATTAGGTGGCTTTTTGTAGGTCTGTAATAAAAAACAGGACATTTTCTCAAATGGTGAAGATACCGTAAATATATTTCTTAGCAAAGGAAACTGAGTATGTTTTTAGTAAAAAAAAAAGAATTCATAGTATATTTTTAGTAAATAGTAAGTGAGTGACATGCAAACAGAAAATCTCAGTGTGTGCCAAAACCCTTGACTGCTAATGTAATTGCAGTACAGAGTGTAAAACACAGCACCAGTAAGAGAACGTTGCTACTGGAACAGACCAGCAGAAGCAGAGCCTGTACTGGGATTATATACGTTCCTGTGGCCTTTTCTAACAAGCTCATTAAGCCTTGTAGACATAAAGCGCTCCAGAGCTCTGCTGGATGCTTTCATGTTTACATTTCAACTGTATTGATTTAATAAAACTGAAAATGAGTTTTCTTTGGAGCTGTGGGGACTAACATTTCCAGCTGGAAACCATTGTGAACCAGTTCAGCGGTGCTGATGTGAAAATCTCCTAGGAATTTCAGGCTATGGAGGCAGAGCATGGCCAGATTCCTCCTGTTCAGTAATTAAGGCAAACACTAAATAGATATAAATCTCCCGGTTGTGACAGTTACAGTTGATTTAGTGACTGAAATGTGCGGAAATTAAAGAGCATGACAGACAATTCCACTAGTTTTGAAACCTTTCTGATTAAATGCTGTTCTGGAGAATCTGCGGCGAGAAGTGGTGACTGCAGGCGTGTGAATGTTAAAGCTGCATCATTTATTACATGAATTGATAATAAATACACTGCTTGGTTGTTGTGGTAGTTTGGCGTTTTATCATTTTATTTAAACAGCACATCTCAAACTGAAGAACCTAAGATGAGTTTAAGAAAAAAGCAAAGTCACTATGTCAGATATCATAATATATCGCACTGAAGGAAATTGCACAAAGCAAGATCCGTAAAGACATGGTTGGATGAGTTTGGTGTAGAAGAACTTGAGTCCTGACCTCAACCCCATCCAACACCTCTGGGATGAACTGGAACAGAGAACGTGAGCCAGGCCTTCTCATCCAACATCAGTGTCTGCCCTCATAAATGCTCTACGGAATGAATGGGCACAAATTGCTTGATTGATGATTTTGCTGCTTGGATTATCATAAAGTCTTTTGGCCTTTGGAGTTGTTTTACTTCATAGAGGGAGCAGGATTATCCCTTTACTGCCAGTTTTGTCATACTATCATCTAATGACTAGGGTTACTCTTACTTTCATTTCAATGTTTCCTCTACATTTGACCTTTTTCTTTCTTTCTTATTGATCGATTGACTGATTGGCTCCTCTCTGTACAGTGTAAGATGTGCAACATGGCAGAAGTTGATCCAAAGTGTTTTTACAATTTGAATTGATGTAAAATGTTGCTTTTGTTCATCTGTACTAAAATGCTGCTTTCCATTGTTTCATTCAAAGTATTTATTTCAGTATTTATTAACCTAAACAAATTGCTTCTTGTGGTATGAACCCATTTAATTGCTTAATACCACAATACATAATTTGTTTAGGTTACTAACTACTAACAGAGTACTAATTAAAACGGCAAGCTTTATATTATTCCAGTAGATGGAGCCATTGCATCTTATTAGAACAACACCTTTACAAGTTGAGCAGCTGGGGTTAAAAAACAAACTCAAACACATAATAATAATAATAATAATAATAATAATAATAATAATAATAATAATAATAATAATAATAATAATAATAACAATAATAATAATAATGAGTAACTGTCTGGTCTTGCTTATATGCATGTAGCCTGAAGCATCTCTGATTTTGGCCTGTCTTGCAGCACTGCAGACACAGACATGTGTCTAGTATGAAGATTTTTTTGTTTATTGGCAGGGATTTCACAAACTCCCACCTTTAATCTTCTAGGCGCCCTTTTGTTGAGCAGGGGTCTTTGTGTCCCCTTTTGCCACAGAATACGGCTCTTTCAAATGAGGCCTCCCCCCACCTTCTTGTGCCGCCACCCCCAGATGTTTTGATTAGCAGCGACTCGTATGCTGGTCAGATCCCGGGATTAATGATGGATAATTTGCCTACGGTTGGCACGGCGCTTCGCCGCTCTGCCAGCCTTTGGATGCCATATGGGCAGAAGCAGCTGTTTTCATTACTCTCCCTTGCCCAGATGTGTCAAACAGGATGCCGGCTTCAATCGGCAGTCTTGCTGGCACTCGGCAGGGGGTGCTTTCGACTTGCTTGGCAGCTAATTACTTTAATGTAGCCGAGGACGGAGGCCCCTGCATATTTTTTTTTTCTTCTTTTTTTTTTAAGGGCCTTTTACAGACAGCTGAATGCCAGCTGTCACCTTTTTGCGCAATGAGGGAAGATGGATTTTGCAGTTGAAAAAAAAAAAACCTTCGGTGAGGAGATCAACGGGTGTGGGCATGTCCAAGAGCAGCAGTGAAGCCGGCCTGGGCCAATCAGCATAGAGAGAAGGTCGACACTAGAGTCAGCATTAATGCATCAGGCGCATGCCACAGCCATCAGCCCAGCTTCACTCTGCACTCTGGCCTCCATTAGCTGCAGCTTTCTCATAGAGTGGTCATGCTATACAGTGCTTCAGCATGCATCTGCAGTGCACACAGCAAAGGTGCTGCTGAAGCATGAAGTCCCATGCAGATTGTGTTAGCTAGCAGGACTGTTTGAAATCAGAATTGGCACTTGTGTCAAGGTCATGGTTCCCTTTTACATAAGAAGCCGCATGGTCTCTAATGAGCAATTGTAGATGTTGCTGCGTTACATTTGTTTCCACACAATTTGTGCAGACATACCATTTACTAGAATATCCCAGCTGTCAGTAAATGAGTGACAGCCGTCAAATTGATCCTATCGCAGTCTGCAGTATCCCCAAGTACTGTATGACTGACACTGGAGTAGACTGTGCCTTGGCCTTCTGTCATTATCACACCACAACACTAAGTTGTTTGAGAAATACAAATAATAGCTGTGTGCATTTAGTCAATAGCATCATTACAGCAACACAGGACCATCGATAAGTCTTCATTATGGCATGCAGTTTTGTCTATATTATCCCCCTATATAGAGCACAATGAAGCAGCTTTGGAGCACCACTTGAGGGGAGCCTACAGCTCACTCATATTCTTTTGACGTGCATCAATAAGGCTTCACTTTTCCACTCTTGTTGCTTTAGTGCTGCTATGACAGCTGGAATTGGACTGGAATTGTCTAGACTACTGCAGTAATTGACCAGCCTATGCTGTCTGTTGCTCAATACGAATGTGTTCACCTGGTGCAGAAAACCCATTCTTATTTATTGGTTAGCTTGTTTGTTTGTTTGCTTTTTCAGACATTAATGCACTTTGCCGCTCACAGTGACCTTTACGAAGATCATGGTCGGCTGGTTTGGAAAGTGTATCCACAGTGTTCATTTTTGTCTGCGTGAGAGCATATGCTGTTCTTTCCCGGTGCGGAACAAAAGACGAAGGGAGTGAGTCATGAATGAGTGTGCAGTCTGCTTCTCTTCTTTTCTCCAGTCACAAGGGCACTGGTTTGTTGTTGCGCTGTGCTCCAGTATTGATCAGTTGGCTGTTTACATCATCCATAAGGGAAAACAATGTATTTAAAAGCTCAACCAAAACCTCTAAGCTGGGTATAAGGTGGGTATATATTTTTTTTTCCCTTTTGTTCCAAAAAGGATCATGGCCACTTTTTTTTCTTAATTATTTGAAACGATTCTGATTGCAAATATAAAACTGCAGATTACTTTTCACTCGAACATAATGGGAAATGTTTTGTTTCGTTCAGTTTCCGTGCACATTATGCTTGTCACCCTTAAAAGAAAAAACCCCACTGCTGGCCACTTCTCTAGTCCAGCTCACTTGCGGCTGTTTGGCTCTGTTTCCCACCGGATCCTATTATTATGCTTTACATATGCAAGAGCGCACCGCATTGACCATCATACTCACTAAGGGACTTAACACACTTTCTGTCTGCAGCCCACTGCTTACGACTGCGGCGGCTCCATCGCTTGCGTCAGCAAGGGTGCTTCACACTTTGAAAACTTCTTAGCAATCTGGAGCGCTTTACATCGAAAGTCATTCAAAGTTGGAGAATGCTAAGAGTCAGTCTCTGGAGAGTAGACAAACATCAAGATAAATGCATCTCGATGAGTCAGTTTAAGGTTGTTTTTTTCTGAGATTTTTAAGTTTGCCGCCTGGAGGTGGAAGGTATGTGTAATTATTTCAACACTTAAGCAATGTGTTTTATTAACCATAAGTATTTACAAGTATGCCTGGCTTTGCTTTTTTAACTAACAAATGGTCACATTTAACACAAGACAGATCAGGTTGTGACTCTAAAAGAGATATGTATATATGGTTTAAGAGTGGAAATTGAATAAAACATACACAGTCTTCTCAGATTATTCATTTAACAAGAAGAACATTTTATTAAAGGAGAATGCACACTTTTGTGTGTGACTTATCAGAGTTGGGTCTGTAGCCAGTATATTGAGGAGCCAGTGTAACTGAAAAATCCATTGTATATGGGACAATTTGAGGGGTTGCTTTTCTTGAAACATGGGTACCTCTGCATGTCTTTGATTTCAGCAATGAAATTATAATTCAGGAGGAGGGCAGTGAAACACAGAAAGGGATTGGTGGGGGGGGGGTCGGGGGGGCGTGTGGGGGTGACCATATTGCACTCATTCAGAGCTAACTTTATTCCCCAAACTGGAAGATTGGATTTTCTTTATTAAATTATCTCTCTTGTTCACACACTCAAGGGGGCCATTGGCTGTAGGCACTAAAAGAAGCAGGAGGGAAAGGGAGGGAGGGAAAAAAAGAAAACCTTGTCTGGTTAGGCTGGCATAATACTGGTTTGGGGAGGAGAATGAAATGTTTTGTTCACTGGTGCCCTTCTGTAAGAAAGGGTGCATTTGGTCTTTTTTTTTTTTTTTAACTGGCCGTCTCTTGTATGTTTCTCCCCCCATCTCTCTCTCTCTCTCTCTCTCTCTTTTTCTTTCTCTCTCCTTCTCTCTGTCTGTCTTTCCCTCTGCTTTGATGTAGCCCTGCTGTGCTGCCGCCCCCTGTGTTCTGATTGGTTGATGGCAAGCGGGGCGGCTGGAGCAGTGTGGGAGTGGAGCGGGGATGAAAGTGAGCAGGGCAGCAAGAGGGCACCTGCGCACAGAGCCTGGCCTGTGCCTCCATCTCCAGCTTCAGCGGCCTCCACTGACCGGAGAGTGAACCCCGGTGTCAGCCACCATCACATGGGCACCGCAACTCTGCACTATCTCTCTGTTCTTTTTCTCTCTCTCTCTCTCTCTCTCTGCTTCTTTCTCTCTCTCATCTGTCATTCTCTCCCTCTCTCTCTCCTTTTCTCTCTTTCCCTCTCTCTCTGAATACAGTTCAGTTCAATCAATTAAACTGTATTTGCATAATTATATATATGCAATATATATATAGTACTGACATAGCATCGCTGTAATAAGAACTAATACATAGAGGCTTACAGAGTGTACATTTCAATTATAGAAAGTCTTTCTTTCTGCCTCGCGCTCTCGCTGTTCGCTCAGTTTTTCATGTCACGCTTCGAGCTTTATTAACACAATCATATTTAGTTAGAGAATTTCTAAGGCATCATTCAAATGCCAGTAACTAACATTTACAGATTGGAGAAGTCTGAAGTATCAATCGTAAGTTTCCATCATAAATTATGAACTTAAATGCACACAGACATTCTCTGTCTCTCTTACACACACTCTCTCTCATATACACACACACTGTTTGTTGCTATGCTGAGATTTTTTTTGCTCTATCTCATATAAGTTCAGGCATAAGCAGACAAGAATTCAGTTAAAAAAACCTTTCCCTACAATCTAGTGCCACATTTTTAAGCTTAATAAGTAATTATAAAACCAAATATTAGCTTAGTTCATTGTCTTAAATGTATGGCAATTAATTCTAACCACTTCTTCAGTATTAGTCATCTGTCATGGCAGAAACAGTTTCCCTCCTCATGTAGTGAACATTCCCTCTTTTCCCCATAAGACATAGGACTTAATTGTACTGTACGTTGCGCTGGAATTCCTTGGCATAATAAGTCAATATCCATTTAATATGAAGCAGATGAACACTAGCCAACATCTGTCAAGTTCGGACTTAGATGCTGCTTTTGCAGCCCTTGAGCTCTGTGGGAATTTGATTAACCATAAAATGGTGCATTATGTCACCCCTATTAGGGCCATTTAGTGTTGCCAGAAGGTCAGCGCAGAAAAAAGACCTCATCTTCACTTTTATTGAGATGTCTCAGCAATAAGGGCTCTGTTTCAGCACAGCTGTATGCCAAGAGGGGCCAGGCCGTCTCAATGCATCCCTCTGTGCCCGTCTCCGTCTGTCTGGAGGGAATGTGTTTTTTTCTTTTTCCCCTTCAAAATAAATATGAGGAATGTTGGCTCATGCTACCAGCTTCTAATTTATGAGAGAAAGTTTATTTTTGTCTATGTTGGATCAAATATGTTTTGATAGCTTAATGCTGACATAATGATCATTATAGTGTAGATATTTGTACAGACCAACATTGGTGCCTGCGCTTGGTCCAGCCTTCCTTCTATAGCTTTTGAAATGAGACATATAAAGTAAACTTCAGTCACAGAGCAATAACTTAATAGGGTAATTTAAATAAATTATTGTGCGGACTGTACAGATAGAACGGTATAAGCATCGTCACAGATAGTGCCAATACATATTGCCAACAATTGCAATAATTGATATCAGCCGTTATAACATTTTGATCTAGTATTTATCACACACTAGTAGTTTTTGTTAGACTGTACTGTGGGTGATGAGACAATAGCATGACACTTCAGGACATTGTCTCTATACGTAGCATGCATTAATCAGCCATAACATTAAAACCACTGAGAGGTGAAGAGAATAATATTGATTATCTTGTTACAGTGGCACCTGCCAAGGGGTGGCATATAATAGGGAGCAAGTGAACAAGTTGCTGTGTTGGAAGCAGGATAAACATAAGGATCTGAGCGACTTTGATAAGGGCCAGATTGTGATTATTAGACTACAGGTGTGGGGAGGGCTCCTGGCATACAGTGGTTAGTAGCTACCAAAAGTGCTGCAAGGAGTGACAACCGGGTCAGCAACGGGGTCAGGGGCCCCAAAGCCTGATGTGCATCTGGAGCGAAGGCCAGCTCATCTGGTCCAGTCCCACAAGAGAGCTACTCTAATACAGTATAAGAGCCACAGAAATCAAAATGAATGCAATGATTTTATTCAGTATTTCATATAAAGTCACCTTTTACCTTTTACATGTGTTCCCATTACTTTACCTTAATTTACTCAATATATGGCAGATATAAAATAATAATTTTGTCTGAACAAGGTGATTCAAAACAAAATATAAAGAAATGAGGGGCTGCTGAAGAATTTTTATATGTGATACATATTGTTGGAATTATAATAAAAACTAACATCTTAGTTATTTCTAATCGTGTTACATTTCTAAACATTGTTTATTATTGTGGGGTTTATTAGGTGCTTTTTCAGGGAAGCTATTTTCTTTTTGAAGAAAAGGCTGTGTAGTTGTAATTTTAACTGGTTGTATTGGTTAAATGTATTCTGATTGGGACTTGTATTGGTTAAATGTATTCTGATTGGGACTTCAATTGAACAGCTACTCTTCAAACACTAATAAGTTCACAAGATGAATATGGAGAATCTAGATGAATACTTCGGCTTGCGACAATGCACTCTTTGCGGTAAACATGAGCTGTGCTCAAAAACACTGATAATTTCCCCTCTATCAGGGTCATGCCCTATCTTTCACAAGGTGCCCATATGCAGGCCGTGCCTGACTCTCAGGGAGCTCTTCATAATTAAGACCTCTCCTGTGGTCAGGCTGTTTTTTGAGGATGGAAGATCTTAAGCTGACCCCGTGTAAATGCAGTTGTCGCAGAGGTGACCTGCCTGTAAATGAGGGTCACGCTTCAGGTGCTGGGAGGTCGCCAGGGGTCATGGAGGTTACTTCTCTTTGTGGGCTGCTCTTCTACCCCCTCAGCAGAAACGTGCCTTCGATTGGGTTAGCTCCGATAAGGTGCGGAGCATCAGAGGTGACCTCGTCCGCACCGAGATGCGAAAGGTGACAGGCGAGAGAAGCTGTGCCAATCGAGCTGAGCATCTGTCACATCATGCGGACAGGAGTGACGCGTCAGCATTCATACAGCAATCCTTGTCTTTAAGGTCCGCATACATACAGGTACCAGCATTTCGGGAGAAACAGCTTGCAGCCGTCATGTCTGTAAATACACTGTTCTGTTGGTTTTGAAATGATGAACACTTTTGGATATGCTGGAGATTTATCGGTAATGGATTCAAACTGTCATATGTTCTTCTCTAGGTTGTTAAACTGTGAGTGTTAAAGCATGAGCTGTGAATGTGTCAAAACCAGGGCTATTGGTTTGAGTATTAGTGCTGTTGGTGAAGGTTTCCAGTTTCTTAAGTGACTGCTTTCTGTTGATCCAGCTTTTTCATCCTATAATTTGACACAATAATCAATTTATTCTATGATATTTATTAGTGCATTTTAAGGGATTTCAATGTATTATATGTCTTGGGAGTGCCTTTGGGACTATTTTGATTTTTAAGTTTTGGGAAGTGAAGGCAGAGGCTACCATTTCAACCATTTGACATTTAGTCAAAATAGCCTTTAAATACCAGTTTCTTATTTTTCAGTGTTAGAGGGCGAAAAGCAGGAATCATAAAACTCCCCAGCTACCCAGAATCCTTAAACACTAAGTATATCATCAAGTATAACAGTGTTTCATTTGCCCACATTTTACTTTTGTACACCCTACTGTCACTTTAACTCTACCCAAGCTCTCACTGACATTGTTTCCTCAAGAGACACAGCTTTCACATAAGCAACTACCCAGACACACCTTAGTTGCCACATACATTTCTTAAATTGGCTAAAGAAGATCTTTATGTGGGTTTTAGAGAATAGAAGAATAAGTGACATCAGCATCAAAAAATGGGAGCTAAAACAATTAACATACTGAGAGAAAATTGGACTCATAACATGTGCAAAACCAGGAAAGCAAAACTGTCCACATCAGATAAACAGCACTTGCATCTTTGAGAGAGGGAGGAGAAAATCAAGTTCCACTCTTGTTTCAGATCTGAAAAACTTTGACGTGTTTGTCTATTATTCCATTGTAAAACAACTGACATTTAGTTCTTGAGACTTTTGTGCCATTTTCTGGAAATTAAATAAATGAAAGAGTGATCTGTGATTTTTGTGTAGTTCTATGTGTTATATGTTTTCTATTCATTAGTGAAAATGATTTTATATGCCTTTTCCCTGGGACAATAATTCAGTGAAAGTAATTTTCACTTTTGGAACAAAGTAGTCTCATGTATTATATTTGAGGATGATTTTGATACACTGATTGAAATTTAATTTGTTTTAGTTCACGTTATTGATGAGTGATTGGAATGGCTAATTGTATTGTACTACCAGACCTGAAGTCTGCAGTGGTATGAAGGTCATTAAAAAGTTTGGTGCTCTCCATCTTTCATCACCTGGTTTGGTTAAAGAGAGGATAAGACGTGTGCACTGCTTCCTGCGGCCTCAGGCTCTCCGAGCACGGCATCGGGACAGAATAGCACTTAGGCCAAATCCCAGAGGCCGTGCCTGGCACAGCCAAGCCCTCATTAGCTCAGGCATGGCTCTCCAAAATGGACCCGGCTGAGCGGAATGAAGCGCATAAGGAGGCGTGCACGCCACACCGAGGGCTTTATCAAGCATAGATCAATGGATGGCCACATTCTCCTGCAGCTTCCGCGCTGCAAGGGCAAATACTGTATCTTCTGGGAGTCGGACGGGAGTCATTGATAGGCTTAGCCTGTGTTTGTGTGTGTTGGTGGGAGGGTGTGTGTCTATTCGTGTGTGCTTCTCGCCTACTTTAATCAGGTTTCTTTTTTCCCTCTCTCTCTCCTTTGCGACCACAAACACAGAGCGGTAAGTGAAGCGTTGCAGGGCGGCCGGGGGGTTTTCACAAGGGGACAAAAGGTGGGAGAGGCCATGGGAGGCCGGGTGCGTCCCACTCAGTCAATGCCCCTCAGTTCAGCCGAGCGGCTCCAGAGGCCCCTGCCCTTCCAGCTGTAAAATTGGCTGACAGCGAGACTCTAAAGCCCCCCACTCCTCCAATGAGTCCACACACAACTGGGGCATTTACCAGGGCTGATTGCCCCCTTAAGCGAGCATGCTTTATTTATTTATTTTTTTCTTCTTCTTTTCCCTAGCCCAAGCACATTCAGACATATGGAGATTGAATAAGAATAAAAAAAAAAAGCACAAGGTTGCATTTGTTTCAGGACCTTTAGTGTAAGTGAATAATGTTCAGTATTAGATTTTGGAGTGCTCTTTTGCTTGCTATTATTTCTTTAAACATTTGCATTACACCCTCTTTTTCAATAGCGGTCGCGCTAGCGTTTGTAACATTGAGCGGCTCGATAAGCTCGCCAAGAGCCCTTAAAATGTGCTCACTGGAAATGAAGAAAAATACAATTACTGTAAGACAGTGTAATGAAATAATCAAAGTTTAGCCATGTACATTGCTGTGCAGCCTCAGTGAAAAACATATTGATTTCCTTTTTGCATGGCCTTTTTAAGAGGGAATTGAGCAGAATGAAAATATTTGTCCCCCATGAAACCATGGGGATAAGCTATTATCCGAACGAGGAGGTAAGGAAAATCAATGGTAATGTCCCAGGTGATTTTGTCTCCAGAACAACCATTATGAAGGACCCTGCTTACTTTCTTTCATTTGCATGACGTCGAAAAATGTTTTAAACCAAACACTGTCAATGACCTCTATTTTTCCACCTTTTGTGTGTGTTCTATTGTGAGCGCCGAGCACCTCCGTCGCCCTCTTAAAGTGCTAGTTTAATCAGAAATATGAAAATGCCTTAGAAGGAGCCAGCCTTGAGGAGTGACACCATGGAAGAAGAATTTACAACAAAAGGATGCCTGATTAGAGAAAGGATACGGCCCTATGAATCATCTGCAAATGTATGAAATTGGATAACGACAAGGCCATGGCACAGGCACCTGGCCGCTCCAAGCAGCCGAGAGCCACAACAACAGTCAGGGCCCCGCCATCTTGTTTACATGATTCTCAGCTCTCTCCTTTCATCACGGCCACCGCCGCTTCCTTCAGGAGCGCGCCGAGAGACAGACACTGAGTGAGAGAGAATGAGCAAGCAAGAGAGAGATTGCAACTTTGGCCTTATTGTTTAACAGCTGCCGAAGACGGAGGACACTGCAGAATTATTCTGAAGAGCAGGAGACACACGGTGGCTCGGCGACCTTTAACTGCACTTCCTTAGCTGAATCTCATCCAATTAGAGCACTGTATATTTTCCCTAATAGCGGCTGATGAGGCAGGGCGTATGAGGCAGCACGCCCGGCCCGGCGTTGCTATGCAGCGGGATGGCTGCTTAGCAGCAGAGGAGCGCTGGGGGATAAGTGAGCAGAGAGCTTTAATTTGATAGGGTTAGAATCCTGCAGGCTTCAGGGTCATGGGTCATCAGGAGCTCGTCTCACACTGAATATGAAGAAATCAGAAGTAAATTGCTTACATCTGCTACCGGTGGCTTGGGCTGGCTGTGATTGGCTCCCGGAGGTGGGCACCATCTCGCACAGGCGAGGCAAGAGGGCCTGGGTGTAAAGAAAGCTTGTAATTGGAGTAATTCGGCATTAATAGATGTTAAAAATCGTCCTCTAAACAGCTGCTTTGAAACGGCAAGCCTTTCAGCAAAGCTTGTGGAGTATTTCTTATTTTCCCCTACCTACTGCACTTCCTTTAAGGCATTGTGCTTATCGGTGGTTGGCTTTAAAAATTATGCATTTGTCTGATGAAAACTGATGGGATGTTCATGTGTAATATTAATAGGACAGTAAGAAATATATAGCATTAGCTTATTTTGGTGATTATGAAAATATGAGCATGTATTTATATGTCATATGTGGGCTAGGGTTACATCATAATATATAGGCATGTATTAATACTCTATCCAGTATCATTCTGATGTGGACTATGAACCCTGCCTGTCACACTTGAATGTCCCTCTCTATAGTCCTCTCATTGGGACTGTGTCCAATGGAAAATTAAACAGGCTGTGAATTATCACAAATGTTCTGGCAAATGACACTCCATTGGAAAGTCTTTTTCACCAATTATGTGTCCATTAAAAAACAGTCAATCAGTCGATGTGCAAATGGCTAATCCTCAAATGGCTCCGTCATTGACAGGGTGCTGTCGATAATCCGTCTGATATGATTTAGGTGTTAAAGTTGAGGCTCACCTTAATCTGGCCTCTTTTACAACAAACCATGTTCATTCTTAGTCCTGAATAACTAGCAAAAATGGTGAAAAGCATTTACATAAGTGGGGAAGTAAGGGTGGGCAATGCGTCACTTGTTAATATGATAAAATGTCACATTATATCACAATATTATTTTATAAAGACATAATGGACTCAAAAAAAAATATTAATAATTAAATTGTTTTGCTCCAAGACTAATTAATATTGTTGAGTTTTTGTGATGCAATCCCAATGTAACATTCCCACACAAGTCAGAATAAAGTGAAAAACTTTTTACCCAGGCTATAGGTAGACTTAGTGAAAGGCTTAGCAAAATTTGGGAACGGAAAAGATTTGTACCTGACAAATGTATACATTTAGCAAATATAAAAGTTTATTACAGCAGACAGGCCTGATTAACACAATCTATCACTGAAGTATGTGTTGTGAACACACTTATAGTAAACCAGTTTACCTCCATATTGTGTTGTGACAGTGGTCTAAAAAGTGTAGGTTCTCACATAGCTAGGTGCTGTCTTCAGTCATTTACAGTTCTCGAGATGCTGCGCAGCAAGCGTAAAAACATACAGTAAACAAATACACACAAGATATGTGATTTCCGATTCATGGGCCACATAGTAGCAGTGGCATATGCAGAAACACATTTCTAGGTAGGGAATTGAAAAAAATAGCATGGCAATGTAACTTCAAATGGTTGCAAATGTATATAAACATATAAATTAGACACCCTTGCATATAAAGCATGTGTTCACTCAAGAAAACGACTACTTTTACTCCCATAAAAACAACACGACTTAATGATTAATGAGTAAAAACTCATTGTATTTACTCATGTATCGCTGTGGGTCAGAATTTGAGGGGCATTTATTACCGCTTAAGAGAACTAAGTTTATCCACCCTGCCACTTCCCACCCTCCACTGGCCCCCCACTCTCCACCCTCTACTGCCCCCCCACTTCCCACCCTCCACTTCCCCACAGCTGTCCACAGAGTAGCTTCTACATTTGACTAAACAAAAACACAAATTGGCTGTCTGGTCAGCTAATCTGATTTCCGAAAGAGTTGAAACTGAGACCCTGTTAGCTCCTTCAGATGATAGACTCTAGTATTATGTTCTCACATCGTCACAGCGGCTTTAGTGGGTATCCTTTTCCCAATCAAAACAAGCCCTCCGAAACGTTATTGCATTATGTTACCATTTTGAAACAAATGACTCAAAATGGTCCAGCTTTGCCAGAGACAGTAGTCCTTCCACAAACCCATTATAGTGTCTTAGCCTTTGTGTGTGTGTGTGTGTGTGTGTGTGTGTGTGTGTGTGTGTGTGTGTGTGCGCGCGCATGTGAGACAGCTCCAAATTCATTGACAGCCTTTGGTTTGCAGGGTTGCATGAAAAATTTCATGTAAATGACTGTATGAAAACCGATTTTCACACACACTCATAAATCACTCAGTCAGAAATAATGGGCCCTATTTATAATTTCTGCCGATTATTTGTAATATTTTTAGCACACATTATGCTACAGTGACATCTGTCAACAGTTCCAAGGAGAGAGAGAGAAAAGAAAAGAGCGATAGAGGGAGAATATGAAGAAAGAGGCGAATGATGGATCTAATATTGGTTACTGCTTTCAAGTTTCTCCTCTTTAGTTGTCACTGTCGACTTACCAAACGCGTGCAAAGAAGACCTTGCCTATACATTTCTCGGCTCCTGCAAGAGTTGAATACTTATGACTTAAAGATTGGGGAAAAGCAGGGAAAATCACATTTACACAATCTTTATGAACAAAATCCAGGCTTTGAAATGCCTGTTACTACTGTTTCCAGCTAGGCTGCATACCTTTGTCTGGTCTTATACTACACTATATCATACTGCATCTATTCAAGCAAGCCTGTCTGAGATCACTTAACAACTTAGAAATCTAAGCATGTTAGATTTAGGCGTTGCATTGGTGTGCATAGGTTGTCATTACTTGTTAGCTTTATTAGCTTTGTAGTGCTGGTACAAACCAAAAAAGGAACTTCAGACACAAAACTACTTTTGTCTGACTGACTACTATTGGGTTCAAGGGGTAAATCGTATGAATTTGACTTTTCTATGAACTGTTCCTTTAAACCACTGACTGGCTTTCTTTTGTGTGTGTGATGCAGATAGTAACCGGTTAAGATTTGAATTCCTGGCACACTGTGAATCTCCTACCACTATCAGTAGCCTTTGATTTCTGGACTTTCTGAAAAATGAAGAAATGCTTTTCATCTGTTCAAGTGTTGTGCACTGTATGCAAAGCGATCTCTGTCATGTCTGTGACTGGTTTTCTAGAGCTGCCAAATTACGGAGCTTGAATCATTAGAACATTCTATTATTTTTGCATGCCGTTACTGTATGTGGGTTGAGCAACAGACTGAAGTGACTGTGCCGAGCATAAGTGACAGGTGGATTGGATACCCCCGGGAACGGCGTTCAGAAGGAAACGGATTAAATAAATTAGTCACATCCCTCAAAGTAAGGCTACCTTTTTGACACCGCTTTAAAAGCATGATCTGCACCAAATATTCACCAAGACGCAGATGATACAAATCCCTCAGATGATAAGAACTTTTTAGTCAAAGTCTGCTGTTCAAAACTATGTTTAAAAAAAAAGGGATTTTGATAATACTTTGGTTCCTCCCCATCTGTCGGAATTAGGTTCTTACACTTAAAACGATCGAGGCCCTTAACTTTGATTAGTATTTATTTAATTTCTCAAGCTGAAACCTATCCCGTGACCTCGTTGCTTATGTTTTGGGACGGAAAAAAAAAAGAAAAATCATAATTTTCAAAAGCCGCCATCGTCAGTGATATGTGCGTGGCAGCTGAGCCTTAAAGATTGGGAATATCAGAAGGTCAGTGTGTGTGTGTGTGTGTGTGTGGGGGGGGGTGGGGGTGGGGGGGGGTGTCAGGCCGTCTTCCTCTGCAGGAAATGAGCTTTCAATGTGCTGTGCTCCCAAAGTAATGAGCAACGCCACTCTGTTTAATCTTCGCTAATATTGTTATAATAGCTGGATGAATTATTAAAAACAAACAAATATAGCTACATACTCCGTGGACCACACTGGTGAATGGTGTGTCACATTAATCTCCAACCGATGTGGCCAGAGTTGAACTCAGGTCAGTGTGAGACTGTGCAGCCTGCTTTTTACAGTCAGCATCTGTGGCACTCAAATTGAACTCCAAGTGCCGGAGTATCTCACAACCCAAAAGCCAAAGCCCTGACATCAGTCCTTATAACTACCATCAAAACAGTAATTTCCTTTTTTTGTTTTGAAACAAACCATTGGTTGTATTACTTAATATGCACCAGTTATGTTTGGCTTTCCAGCTTGCTCACAGTCTTTTTTTCCCCCTTGCCCTCCAAATGGATTGCTGTATAATTTTTTTAATCAGTCCCCCCCTCTTTGTAGATGATGTGAAGGTTATCATTTTCATATTGTATATAGGAGCCGTTTTAATAAAGGCTGTGAATAGCAAGTCATAATATGCAAATATATTCCCCATATTGTGGCCACATGCGAGCAGCGTGATTGGTTGGTGGGGGACAAATTGTCCTCGGCCAGGACGTTTGGCGACTCAGCAGAAGCTGCTGCTGATGTGGGTAATAGCCTCTGTCCCAAATTTCCATGATAAAGGTGAGCATGAAGACGTAAAGGGGGGTAGAAGAATAGCCGGAGAAATGAAGAGGCCCTGTCCGCCTCACATAATATTTCCTTTTGCATGCACTGAACACAGTGCCGGACACACTTTAATGCTAAAATCACAAATGAACAAATGGAAGTGTTTTGTCAATGGCATGTAAATAGTTATTCATATGATGCTAATTCCTCCCGCTTGTTTCCACCACATCATTCTACTCTGGAAAATTGCAATTAAGTTTGGGGAGATAAAAAAGAGAGGGAGAGAAAGAGAGAGGAACACCAGACATGCCAACTGCTCTGCATTTCAAGGCTTGATTGGACTATCAGCTAGTCAGCGTGCCGCCATGGGTTTCATTGCTGTTAATTGATCCTTTCTTTAATTAATGTGGAAAGAGGAAGACCGTAGCCCACTCCTGTCTGTTCATCCTCCCTGTTGCCCATCTATAGGAAATAAAAAGCTTGCAGACCTCTGGAAGAAACTCAAGGCTTAAGCTCACAGATTATCAGCTATTTTTGGTGCACCTTTCCAAAGACATGGTGTTATAGATTGTCTGGCTTCATTAACTTGGCCTTTGCGTGCTAGTTTTTAATTTACATGGAGTGGCCTTATGCCTTTAATAAGCATGCGTGGGTTAATGTAACACCAAGCTTGAGAGTCAGTCTCTCTCTCTCTCTCTCTCTCTCTCTCTCTCTCTCTCTCTCTCTTTCTCTGTCTCTCTTTCTCTCCTTTTCTGCTCCCCCGATATCCGCAGTGCGTTGTTTAGCCCACGTACACCATGTGAACAACACACTATTAGATTTTTATGTTTGCTTTAGCATAGCACAACATCCCGTCCTGTTTCCCTCTGCTGTGCCAGAGTCTGCATATAAACCAGTGGTGCATAATTCATAATTATGCCAGCATGAGATTGCATTAAAAAATATAGCTCTGGGTGAACCCAGTGGTTTTTCAGAGACACCCTTACAAACTTCAGAGTGAGGTCAAAGAACACTGTTAATGATCTCTTTTCCTAGATGCAGCTCCTATATATATATAGGTATGTTGCCTAGATTCATATGTTGCATATGTTTGATGTGCCGTTGTCTGCTTTGCCTTCAGTTCTATCAAATCAAATCAGTTCTGTTTTTCAGGTAAAAAATATTCAGAATATTTTAAATCCTTGTATGTATTTTAGATCATTTTATACATTTCGTACCCAAGATTTTTCCATTGTAATTCCCTTGATTCTTCATCAGAGGTGTGAAATGCCATCTTAGCACTTGACTTTTCCCACTGAACGTGTAACTTCATTTTCTTTGATTGCTTTAAAACTTACCAAAGGATGAGCTTTTTCTTCCCTGTGACAAGGGCAAGAAATGAAGGGATGGCAGCTGAAGACTGAACATGTAAGTATCTGTTTCTGTCTAATTAAATCTGAGAAGGACACTCATTCCTACTCTGCCAAGTGGCGCATGCAAACGCTGGAGGCTCCTTTTGTGGGGACATACTGCCACCTATGGTCAGAACTACAATCAGCCATCAGTCTCTGTTAGTCTAGTTTAGTTTTTATCGGGCCAGCCTGATGTTGAAAACATATGAAATATGAGTAAAATCTTAAAAGTGGGAAGAATTAGTGACTTTTTGTATGTATATGTAAGTAT
>JBBJLS010000018.1:1241112-1259650 GCA_037577275.1 Bryconaethiops microstoma | reverse complement strand
GATATTACCAATAGCTTCTCAATATTAGGAAAATAAATAGATTGATGAGAGTGGAGACCAGCTGTAGAAACCAGAGTGCTATTGAGAATTCAGTTATTTACCTAGTAAAGACTTCCAAGGATGTGGTCAGCTCATCATGCCTGTAATAAGCTTGAAAAAGTCTTGAGTATGTTGTTGTAGCTAGAGGAAAGAGATGGGAGGGGGGCAAAGTATGTTTCCAGATCTTTCTCCTCCCACGGCCTGAGCAGTGGCTGTGAGGAAGTCTTGGCTAGGCCACCTACGCACATCTCATCCTAGCTGCTGCTCCACTGTCGCTCCTTTATTTATTTACTCATCTATTTTAGATCGCCCGAACCAGCAGCCCCGTGGCTCACATTCAGCTGTCCAGGTATTGACAAAACTGTCAAACTTTTGATGGCTTTATCAAGTTTTCTTTCCTTTTATTCACCCTACATTATTGCTTGATCATTTTATTAGAATACCTTTTAATATTTACTTACAGATTATTAGCATATATGCCTTAAAATGCACCTTTAAGTTATTGTAATTAACACAAAACCAACCTGAGAAATACGTCTTGTGCTCTTTGTTAGCTGTTTGGATTATGCTGTCCAGTAAACTGCACCATCTGGAAGCAGAAAAATCTTTTTTTTTTTCGAATTACTTATAATCCATAGAGCCACTTTTTCCCTGTGTTGCTGTAGTCAGCAGGAGTGTGTGTTAACACTATTAAGTCACCTCAGATGGCTGTGTGCTTCAGTCTTCCAGGGTGGACAGGTCAGTTGAATTGCCCCATAGTGCCTGTCCACATCCTGTCTGTGTGTTTATGGGTTGCTAGGTTGCAAGCAGTGCTTGGAATGTCTCCTGGTCTCTTGTGTGTCTCTGTGTGTTTGACAGCTTTTCATACTGGCAAATGTCTAGCAGGTGTAAAGGTTGAATATTGTGAGTTTGAGCAGCTGAATTAAAGAAAAGCTGAAAATCTAGGAAACCGGCACGCAAGTTAATGTGTTTTGGAAGTATGTTACATGACCCTGCAAGTTTGCTTGCTTTTGTAACTGTAACATTAAAGCTCAGTTTATCATTTAGAAAGATCAAGGCTGGGGGACCCCTTCATCTCCTAAGGAGCATTTTGTTGTTTATGGAATTTTCTTTCCTATTTGATTATTTAGTCCACTTTAATTAGAAATGATGAATGCATAAAATATTACACCAAAATATTTCAAATTCTATCTCATGATGCATCATTTCTCAAAAAATAAAATAAATAAAGATTTTATCATAGCATTTTTATTTACTATTTACTTCTAAAAATATTGCCAGGTTCAGAATTTAGTATCAGAATCGAATTTTCCACTAGAAAAGCAGACTTGCCTTGTTTTATACATAACAAAGCTAGTATCACTGAGGTGTGATAGCACAGTGGCTAGATAACTCCAGCTGCTGCTGTGTGTGTTCCTCTGCTCTCTGT
Organism: Bryconaethiops microstoma; assembly: GCA_037577275.1. Classification (NCBI taxonomy): domain Eukaryota; kingdom Metazoa; phylum Chordata; class Actinopteri; order Characiformes; family Alestidae; genus Bryconaethiops; species Bryconaethiops microstoma. The sequence goes on along the minus strand of JBBJLS010000018.1, from coordinate 1,258,182 downwards.
GTGCTGTCAGTGGCACTCTATAGCACAGCAGTGCTTACTGACCCCGACTCCCTGACCCGCTTTCCACAGTGCATGGCTGCCGGCGCCTCTCCCCGCACCCACTCCACCCTGTCGGCCTGATCAGGGACCCATCTTGGCCCTGCCTGGCTGGCCACACCAGCATGCTCATCTTTGATTGGGTTACTTGATTATGCTCTCCGTTTTAAGGCTTTATGTTCTGCGCCGCTTGACAATGCCCCTCCAGGTCAGGTATGAGAAAATAACAATGGAGGCTTCACTTTCTAAGCTAGAAAGTGAAACAGCCTGTTTGAACATATAGAGGGCTTTTGGAACACAACTTTGTATCTCCAGAATGGTAGCTTTACAGGAGAAGGAAAAAACTTTCAATGAAACAGTATTTTTCAAGTACTTTTAGACCATATGAAATCATCATGAAATTTTTGTAAAAAAAAAAAAAATGTAAAAAAAAAAACAAACTGATGAATGAAATTGACAAAAAAAATGTGAACTTTTATCCAGACAGAAATAACAATGTGAAGTATATGGGGATGTACTGCTTTTCATTGATTCTACTGCTTGTCTCCTTTTGACCAGCATTTGAATGCTGAAGTGGCAAACAAAGCTGTGTTGAAGAGAGGGACAAGTGGTTTGGAAGCTTAAAAGAAGCATTAGCATGCCCCTAATTATGTCCACATTAGTACAGGCATGCATGTAGTCTGTCAGGTTATTTTGGCTGCGGAACATCTCTCCGTGCCCTTCATAAGTGCTTGCCGACCCCTCGTGCATAGGATAAATCGGCCTCCGACTGTAATGATGCTGGTAATTTCAGCGATAATTGTAATAGCAGCAGCAAAGCCAGCTCGTATCAGCCAGGGACTCTTACCCTCGCACAGGTCCCAAAAGCAGGAGCCCTTATCGGACGCAAAAGAGCAGCCACAAGCTCCCCGCAAAGCACCTCGCAGATAGTGAGGCGGCCTACACACGCCATGCTCTTAATTCCCTCTGACAGTCTGGGGCTGCCTGCCTACCTGGTTAAGCCGTGGCTTGCTCAAATTGTGTGCGCTTATAAACTGACAAAAGGGAATATCGCAGCGGCCAGCCGAAGGGAAGCGTAGAGAGCTCTTTAGCTTTGACTGACAGCTCTTGTCAGCATGGCTCTGTGGGTAAGAGGGACCTGCTCAGGCCCTGGTGGAGTACGTTCTCCAAACCAAGGCGCAGTGGCAGCATCGTAATTAAACAGAGGAGGAGGGAACGGGGGAGAAAACACCAAACACAATTAACAACTAGCATTTTAGTATGGAGAGATTATTTACCCAGACCTGTCCAGTGGAGGCAGGCGCACACACACACACACACACACACACACACGCACACGCACAGTTCAGCCCTGAGAGATGTAGGCTGGTCCATCAGACTGTCCATGTGCAACCCAGACCAATCCAATTAAAGCTGAGATATTTCTGCCAGCCAGTAGTGGGCAACGTCCTCCTGTCCAGCGGTGACTTTCCTTCAGATGTCCATTGACTGAAGACAAAAGGACTTCCCTGTTATTCAGTATGGAGTTTGGCGATCTTTTTGTAGTATTATGAATGTCATTTTCCTCCTTTTAGCTACAGTAAATCAGACATGCTTTATATCCATAAGGAATTTAAGGAAACATTTATAAGAAAATGCTGCAAACTATTGTGACAAGTGCTGGCACTGGCTGTCCAATGTTTGGAGCACTTTCTTGCTGTTTTAATGCAGTATCCAAAAATAGCTAAAAAAGATTTGTTTACAAAAAAGGTTTTGTTTATCAAATATGCACTTATACATAGCAGTTATGCACTTCTGGTATACTGTAAAACAAATTTTTATTAATCACTATATCTTCCTTCGGTTGAGTGTGGACAACAAAATAAGGATATAAAACGTGTAGAGTTTGGCATTAATCCACGGGTAGAGTTGTCACAAATTATATAATACAAGAAATACATGTATTTGATTAGTTTTTATATTGTCATTACAAAGCCATGTGGAAACATGCTCGTTTATATCAAAAGCTTGGAGTCCTCAAAGTTTTGATGGGCACTGTGTGTGTTGAGTGTATTTGTATGTGTGTGTGAGATCTAAGAGTGAGTCTTCAGGCAGCGCTTGCATGAATCCCTGGTCCTCTGCCATCTACATGGGAGGTGTGTTATTGAGGGGCTGCGGGCATGGAGCTTCTGATTGAGGCTGCTGACGATGGGACAAAAGCAGCCCAGGCTCGCGACTGAGATTTCACCAAGCACAGGCCCTGCAGGCAGCGCGGGGCACAGAAAGAAGCAGCACGGTGGGCTAAAGAACGCCCCTTTCACTTTAGAGAAGGCAAATCAAATGGAAGCCTGGGCGCGGGGTCCCCGGGTCACCAAGCAGGTGGGCGAGAGAGTGAGGGAGAATGAGAGAACAAGGATAAACAGAACGGCTGAGCAGGCGAACGTCACATCTGGGCTGAATTAGAAAGGAGCATGTGAGGATGTGACAGGCAGATACGCTTTCTAAAGTAAGTCCAGGTTAGTGAAGCAGCAGGGGGGCTCCAGATGAGAGTGATTAAGGATCTGGGCTTTAAGAAACAGGTGCCCCTCCACAGAGGGGGAAAAAAAAAAGTCTCACCCCAAACCAACACTGCAAACGATGCTGCTCGTAAAATCATTCCATGAGGGATTTGTAAAGAATGGATGCAATTTTTTCTGTAGCAAAGCTCAATTTTCCTGTTAACTTAAATGTAGTCAGCCAAGACATTTTTTGTGGCCATGTTTTCACTGGAGACTTTTACTGACATATGATGCATCAAAATACAGACAAATGTACTGCTTTAATACTGCTGCAACTGTTGTTTTCACCTGTGCAGTGTTTTAGATATTAGTGTCTCCTATACTGTCTGAAACTAAAGCTAAACAACATAAGTCAATTTTGAGATTAATTAACAACTCACCATGATTTGAGACGATTTAGGTTTGTAATTTGCTACTTGATGAAGTAAAGAGTTTTCACTTTTTTAGCTTCACAGCACTGATGCAAAGAAGCAAACATCAAATATTTTATGATTACTAAATACAACGATCAGCCATAACATTAAAACCACAAGACTAATACTGTATAGCCCCCCTTGTGCCACCAAAACAATGAAGCATGGACTGTATATACTGTATCTCTTAAAGTGTGCTGTGGTATCCGGGACCAAGACATTAACAGCAGATCCTCTAAGGTTCTGTAAGTTGTGAGGTAGGGCCTCCATGGATGGGCCAGTTTTGTCAAGCACATCCCACTGATACTCAGTCAGATGGACATCTGGGGAATGTGGATGCCAAGGCAGCACCTTCAACCCTTTGTTATGTTCTTCAGTATATTCCTGAACAATTTTTGCAGTGTTGCAGGATGTGTTATCCTGCTGAAAAAGGCAACTGCCATTAGGGAATACTGCAAAAGTGAATGCCAAGTATTCCAAACAAAGCATTGTCCAGTACATCGCACTACCTCCGCCAGCCTGCTTTCCTCCAATAGTGTTTTCTGATGCCATCTCTGCCCCTGGTAAGCAAGACACTTGCACACAGCCATTCCCATAATATAAAAGAAAACATAAGTCATTAGAGTAGAACTCTGTCTCACATGCCCATTGTAGGTGGTAGTTGGGCATGGCCAGTATGCCTGGTCTGTGTGCAAGCAAGATGTGGTGCACTGTGTTCTGAAATCTGTCACAGCTAGTATTAACTTTATCAATTTATACTTCAATAGCTCTCCTGTGGAATCAGCGCTGACGAGATATCCTGCCCCTGCACATTATTGAGTCTTGGGCGTCTATGATTCTGTCACCAGTTGTTTTTTCGCGGACCGTTTTTGGTAGGCCCTAACGACTGCATACCAGGAACTGTCCACGAAACCTGTTGTTGGGCAAATGTTGGGAAAACCCATTTATCAAACCTTCAAGGTCAATTCTGACCTTGTCAAAGGCCAGGTCCTTACACATGCCTGTTTTTCAACTTCAAGACCTGGCTCTTGCTTCATTTGCTGCTTAATGTATCCCACCTCTTGACAGTTTCCACTGTAACAATATAATCAATATTATTCACTTCATGTGTCAATGGTTTTGATGTTGTGACTAATCGCTGTATCTCTTGACTTGATTAAGTACAAGCACCTTTGGGTTAAGAGGAAAACTCTACCGAGCTACCGAGTGGCAAAACTTTTGTTTGATTCTCATCAATTGCTCAACCATTCATGGCCAGAGTCCAAGAGAGCATAATTCACTCTCTCTGGGCAGAAAGAATGGACTCTCTTCCCCCCACAGCATGTGGCTTAATGCTAGCCAGTACAGACGTCTGTTAGATGGGTAAATTACATAAAATGCTGTGGCTGGATTCACACACTTTAATGAATATACACAGGCTGGCCTTCCCAGTATTGGTGCTGTCACAGAGACCTAGCTAGCATGAGCAAAAATCCCAAAAACTGTGTAAATATCATAGTTTATCAAACTTTAAAAAAAGATCATATCAGAACTGAGGATGCTACATTAATTTGTCAGTAAAGCAATGCCTTTGAAGTATTCAGGTATTCCATTCTGTCATACCCACATGGATGTACTTTTTTCTCTCCAGTCCAAATTGGACAAATATGCAGCAACTTAACTCAAAGGCATTTAGGAGGACAATGATGTTGACTGCACATTCAGGAATTACACCGAGGTTGTTGTTACACAGTGATTACTTATAAGAGCAGCTACTGCAGAAATGTGAAATTGTTGCTTGATAAGAATGATTATTATTGCATACCGCTCATCAGCGTCTAACATTATGTTTATTTTCATACTGGAGAGTTTATTTTGAACTATCCTTTCCCATCATAGTCTGCCATTATGAATCACGTCACGTGAAAGGTTTAATCAGTTTGAGTGGATTACATCACCTCACATTACCTCATCGATTAATTGTGTTACTTGAAGATCTCCCTGCGTGAGATTTCTTGGCCAGTTGATTTACTCTCGGTTTGCATTTCGCCAGCTGGTAACCCAGAACCACTCACAAAGACGAAAACTCCTCAAGAAGCCAAGAGTAACAGCATCGTCTTCTTAATAGTCTCATAATTCCTCCCTATGGCTCTATTACGCTTGGTGTCTACCACTGCCTCTCTCGCAGCCTGTTTCTCCAGCAAAGACTGACACTTTGGATAATTGATTCACCGCTACATTAACTAATGTAACAATCAATTACTCCAACTGTTTTTTGGGGGGAAACAGAGGCATATTAAAGAAGCATTAATGTCAGCAGCTCATAAATAAAATGTTTTGGGTGCAACGTGAGCTTAATCTGACGGCGTGCTCGGAGCCATTCCTTTCTCTTCCTCCTTCTCCAAGTGCCTGCTAACTTGGCCAGGCAGCACACTGAAGTGGAAAGTGTTTGTTTCTTGCTCTCTGTTTTCCCTTCCGTTGCGTCACATCACATCCCGCAGCCTGTTAGTGTATGGCGGACATGAGCTGTAGCGTGCTGCTGCCGGCCTGCAGAGTGGGAAGAGACTAGGACATGCTTTGAGGTCACAGCGTGGGAGTTAGTGCTGCATTTGTACTTTGTACACTTACATACAGAACATGCAAAGCAACATCCATACAGCCTTCCAAGCCAATGTATCCAAGCCAGACATTAGGGCTTCAGCCATTAGTAATCCAAATCAATTAGTCACTGACATATCCATGCATGTTTTATTTTTAAAAGGGCTCTGTAATGCTCTGAAATTGCTTGTTGCACAGTTGAAGCTTTGAATGGTAGGACCACTCTCACAGGAAAAGTGAAAGGAAAAAAGAAGATATAACATTAGTCAAGTGATCAAATAATGGTTAGCAGATAAATCAATTATTCAAATAAGCATTTGTAGTCCTCATTTGTAGACCTTAAGGACTTCTTTGCCAGATTAATTAGACTCCTTTAGGGCCTAAATTAAACATTACTGATTTCTCTCTAGCCTTGATTTCCTTCAAGCTGGCAATTCAGAAAGACTACTCATATCTCGTATACTGTAAGTCCATGTAGGAGCAGATTTGCTGTTAAAGCAGACCTGCTACTGACTAAGTAGCTTACTACTGGAATACTTTAGTTGAAAGTCTTTCTCAAGGCTTTGGTGCACAATATCCTTTTTAAGTGCCAGAATGTGATGCAGATCAGGCAATGCAGTTCCTTGTAGTTCCTCTAGAGCTAACCTGAAGAGGAGTATTAGTAAAGCCAAAAGTGAATACGGATTGAGGATTACTTCCATAACAAATCTGACCCCTGCTGTATGTGACAGGGTATCCAGGCTTTCGCAGACTAAAATCTCGATAACTTTTACACGTGCCTTTGTGAAAAACTCAATAACTTCTTTACTCGCTTCTATCAGGACCTTCAATGATGAGTGCTCCATTCTGAGCAAAGTGAATGTACACAAGGTGGCTGACCCTGATAGCCAAGCTGTTTCTAGCACAGGCCATGGCCCCACAACAACGATTATATGGTACCTAAACAGTTGTTTCAGGTATGATTGACCTTGCAGCTATCCCACTGCACCATCATTAAATGTTTTGAAAAGTTGGTTCTGGCTCAGTTAAAACCTGCCAGCCTCCCACACTGGACCCCTACCAGTTTGCATACTGCCGATCAATCGAACATGCAAACTCCTCAATACTTCATACTTCTTTGACACACCTGGAAAACACTTAAACTGGTAACTAAGTTAAGTGACCTTGGCGACGCCACAATAGTAGGCTTAATCAGTAACAATGATGAATTAGCCTACAGAGAGGAAGCTCAGAATTTCGTTCCAGCTACACCAAGAACTCATTGTGGGTTTCAGGAAAACTAAAAGCGCTTCTGGTTAGAAGTAAGACTGTATTTCGTTGTCCTGATATCTGTACCGTGTTCAATGACAAAGTTATATCTGATCTAATCTCAGTTTAAACCAGCCATTCAGATTTTATATTCTGGAGACTTTCTCTCATTCCAGAAAACCCATTTTCTTTGGTAGATCATAGAGGACACTTTGGAAGCTAATTATCATGCAGTGCTTTCTCCTCTACCTATGTTGACTGTGTTGGCCAAGTTGAGCCATGGTGGGAGCAGATGAAGCTGGCTCAATAACAATTTACAAATAACAGCAAATGAAAGAATGAACAAATCAATAAATCTGATCTGGGGAAAGACCTTTACTTTTTATTTCTGTATGGCTCTTTTCTCATTTCTCATGTCTCTCTCTTTCTCTCTCACACCCCCTCTCCCTCCCTCTCTCCAGTGAGGAGCAGAAATCCCAAATTATCCAGGGGTTTACAGGGCGCAGTGCCCCGGAGCCCCTCACCCCATAGCGGAGGTAACGTATTCAGTGGCCTGGGGCAAGAGCTGTGGAGAGCGCGGCTGGCTGCATACTGATGCCTGAGCTGGGGAGGCAGTAATTGGTGCAGGCGAGGAGAGGGGAGAGGAGGGCACTGAATTGCGAGATGATGCCTTTGTTTCTTTGCCTGTCTGACGCCCAGACTCCTCCTTCCCCTGCCAACATCATCCCCCCCTTTTGCACACACACCTCTCCTTCACACTCAAACTACTTGCTAATTGGTCTCTTGCTGCCTGCCTAAAGACCCGTGGACATTCCGCTATCTTTTTTTTTCGTCTTTATGCCATAATGTGCATTAATACATCTCACTTGACGCCATGGAGCTCTAGGTATTCAGTAGCAGTCTGTTGCTTATGATAGCACTCACTGCAAAGCATCGATTTAGGTTCTAATTAGATCAGACTGCTATAGAAATACATTTTTTGCCTAAAATTGTGATATGTTTCTTTTTGAACATTGTAAAAGATTAAAATGACCACTGTTCATTTCAAAGCTTAGTTCATGTAGTTGGCTCTTGGACTGCATTTTGTTCTTCTGTTGTGAAGTTTAATATAAAGCGTTTTTCTTGACTGAAAAAGGTGACTTTGTGCCTAGTTGATGTGTTTGACATTGTTAAAACTGTGCAGCAAATGTACTAAAAGCTGAATCATGTGCCCACTGGCTTCTATTACAAATGTGTTTCAAGTCAATGAGTTTTCTGTTCGTTTCTAAGTGCAGGGAAATTATTATCTGTGGTAATCGACTGTGTGTCTCAGAAGCAGTACAGAGGCATTAGGTTGGAAAAAGCTGGAGTGTCCCTTTAAGGAGGAGAAGTATGCCTAACTCCTGTGCTGTCTTATATGTAGGACTCTATAAAGCAGCCAATGAAGTTGCTCTTACAGTCCTTATTACCTTGGTTTGGCAAGCATCCTTTCATTTCTGGTCATCCTTTCATTTCTGAAACGCTTTATGGTATGACTTTGTGGCATGCATGCCTAAGGAGCTACGGTAATGTAAAGCATGTTGAGGTTCCAGCAGAGCGGTCAGTGGGGAGATGTGACCACGGGCATCTCCCCACTGTCAAAGCTAAAGAAGAGAATCTAATGCAGGCTTCAGTCGCTGGCTAATTGGGCCCTGGTGGCTGACATCGCAGACTCTCTGAGTAAAACAAACAGTGTTTTAGCATCTTCGCCACTAGGCGTTTTAAGCCATGATCATAGAGCAAAGTGGTTACACTGCAAGACCACATCTAATTAAACTGAGTCGTGAGCTTTTTCATGCAATTACAGCCCCCCCTGCCTCCACTGGTGGTATGTTCATTTAGGATGTGCGCAGTGGCGTCCTTTGGATCTAGGGAAGAGTTCATGTGGGCCGTAATTAGCAGGTCTTGTTAATGAGAGTGATGGAGGCTAACTAGGCCCCGAGCATGCCTACATTATCAGTGGCAACAGATGACGGTCGCTCTGATCCTTCAAATACGTGTCATACACTCTATTCTGTAACAAAATGTAATGACAAGCTGGTCCATAAGGGAGAATATTATGGAACATGGTTACATTTATATATTACCGTTGGCAAATAAACAGCAGGCACAAAATTTCTGGCATGCTGTGCATTGCCTTGAGCTTAGGTCAAAAGGTCCTACAGACATACAGTATATTCAAATAAATGAATACAGTATGTTCAAGAAAATAGATTGAACCATATGGTGGTGTGCACGAGCATGTACACAAAACGTGTGTATGCGTTGTGTTAATTTCCTTCAGAGAAAAGGCTGAGGGAATTTCAAACACATCGCTACATATACATATGCTAATGCATGTTTGCATACCACTTGCCCAAGGCTATATGTTATGAAGTGGTCTTATGATGGAGTTTTAAGTCCTGTTTCTTTGAAATGCTCTGCAGATCAAAATATACAGAGCCCTGATTGCCATTTCACACACCTCCTCGCTACTCGATCTATTCCTCTAACTACTGTCCCCATGATTTCACTTTGTAATTTTTTCCTCTTTTTTTTTTTTTGCTGTTGCTCATTCCTGGTGACTGGCTATACATATTCATCCACATACTATAGAACGTGTCAAAGAGAGGTGTCCTAATTGTGTCCTTGATGAAAGGCCATTAATATTGAACATTTCTCCAGTCACCCACTCACTGTGGAAATGTGTGTTTGTGTGTATGTGTGTGTGTGTGTGTGTGTGTGTTTTAATCTCTCTTTCTCTGAGACAAAAAGCAGCTCTGTGCTCGTCTCTAATGATACCTGAATCCCAGGGGTGAGAGTGGGGACCGAGAGCGGCTCCGGCAGATTCATCAAACCAAATATTGTGCTCTGGCCTCAGGAGGCTGCGAGTCGCACTGCGTTATATCACTGTTAATTAAAATGAAATATGCTATTAAATTATACTGTGTATTGTTGCCTGACGGAGTGCATGCACGCTAAACGCAGACCATTGAGGCAACAATTGATAGTTAACAAAGGTTTTGCACAGCACTTCCCAACCATCCCGCCCCCCCCCACACACACACACACCCCTTCATGGTTTTATCTCTATATCATGCTGTTGCTTTTCATAAAAAAAGATTCAAGGTGTTACCTCAAGGCAGTTTGTCTAGAGATAAAAAAAAAATTGAGAAAGGAAGAATATTTCCCACATTATTTTCCCTAATGGCTGTTATTCCCCATCACTGGGAGGACTGTCCTGTTCTATTAACATTTTTAAACCTATTTCTCTGCACTGATAAAACAGGACGACAGAGAAAAAGAGCGAAAGAAAGCCCCATTCCCTTGCTGCTTCTTATCAGCACAGCAAGCTTGTCTAGCACGGCCATTTGGAAGGGGTGACATTGTTTCTGTGGCGGTCAGTCGCTCTCCTCTGCCTCCTTTCATCTAAAGCCTGGCCTTTTCTGCTCCTGGAGCTGAGCCTGTCATAGTTGCACCTGTAAACGCAGGGACCTCTCTGCCCAGGCCACACACACACCTGCCCGCCCTCTCACACGCACAATGCACTGCTCCTGACCCTTGCCGATGCCACCCCCAACCCCCCTCCCCACGAGACTGGACACTATCCCAGCTGTTCACTTCATTCTAATGCACTCGGAATAATATTAAAGCCGAATCAGATGAATTTATTAATGCGGGCGGACCCCTCAGAGAGATGCTTTTAAAGGCCAATGATTTAATTTAAGCTCTTAAAGTCTACCCCTCCGCACTTGATATATTGCGGAAAATTGTGGCTGGGCGTCAATGAGTGTGATATGCCCTCTGTATAAATAACTCACAAACTACGGTCTCTGAAAACAGAGCTTTCTGTGGGCTGATCTGCTGTCTTGATTTATTATTACCTCATTAATATTTTCACCCTGGTGCTCAATACTGATCTTCACCTTTTTCTCTATGTGCTGTCTGGCAATCCCTCATCTACATTTCTCGGACTCAAGATTGCAGTGGTGTTGGACAATATATTCCAACTATACTACTGTACTAGTATTGGTCTCACACAGCACTGATATTGTACAAACATAAATGAACAACAAAACGCTGTTCAAATTCACCTTTGTTAATTTGCGAATTCCCTGTGTATTATGCATAACTGATATATCAATTAAAACTTAAAAAAAATTGTTACCTCCACCAATTATTGAGTACAAACTCTCACACAGAACAATTCAGCACAAGTTCTATATGGTTCATTAAGTATAGTAATGCAAACTAATCTGATAGCGATATTCAATTCTGTGAAATATCTGGGAAAATATTGTGATATTGAATTTTATCAACACTGTCCAGCACTAGGCTGCAGTGGTATTCTCATCATGTAAACCTAATGGTACTCAGGTAAGCTAACACAGCAATCCAGAAGTGTTCCAAAACCAATCCAGACCATGATGTGGAGCTCATTAGTTACCGATCCCAGACAAGAGCCTCCACCTAATGGGTGTCATGGTTTTCTCACAGACTCAGTCGTAACCTTTCCCTCGACTGAGTCTTGAACACCCTTAGAGCTCTAATCTACCTTTTTTGTTGTTTTTATTTTTTTTGCGTTTTCTTTTTTATTTACCCTGGCTACCTGGGAAAACAGATGAAACCCAAAATGATGTGACACCCCTAAGCTAACAGGAAGCATTTTCTTCTATTTCCTCCCTGGGAATGTGGCAGGAGAGGGTCAGCATGGCTTAATGAAAGCACCTGAGCTCCAGTAACTGAGGAGGTTCTGAATAGTAGCCGGCTTATTAAAATGAGCTCTGGCTGGCATCGCAAAAGCCACAGAAGGAGTGATGCGGCAGGTTCTCTCTCTGTGTATCTGTTCGGTTTGTGTTGGTTTGACGCCTGCTTTGGGGCTGTAAATCAGAGAAATGACTCTTTAAAAAAGGAGAGAGGGGAAAAAAGTTGTAGGGGTCCTTGTGCACAGCCTGCCCGTGGTGCTGCCTGAAGGACTACCATGGAAACAAGGAGTACGATAGGCTCTTGAGGGACCTGCCACAGCTGCAGGCGCATCCGTCCTGACAGGCTGATGAAGACATCAGTATCACGCCGAGCACAACAACAACGAAAGCGAGAGGGATGATACAAGCCGTGTTAACTGCTGCATGTTTGAAATGTTCATTAGTGAGCTTGTGAAACATCCAGGGATTTGAAATGCTTTCAGGGACCATATTGCCTGCTTAGTCTTCTGTAGAGATTTGGGTTCTGAATCCCAGGGGTTGAACATAAATTGATAAATAATTTCTTAAATATGAATGTCTATACTACAGTGAAAGCATATGGCCACTGCGAGAGTGATTTTCTTGCATCCTTTGCTTGCCATTATTGGATGTATGGAAGACCAGCATAGCAAAATTGACAGATACAGAGCAAGTACTTTTCAAAAGCATCAGTAATGCAGATTTTCCAATTTATTGATGACAGTTTTTGCTGCGTGAGGAAAGGATGATTGGAGAAGATTTTTTCTTTCGTACTGAAGGTAATACAATTTTATTACATAACTTTGAAAATTTGTTTGTACATTTTGGCCATGCTATATTGGCAATTATTTCCATAAGAATTGTAATTGGCAGCTTTTCATGTAGTGTGCATTATTGAGCCAGTCTGTCCTGTTTTAAAGAATACACCTCTCCTGCAGCAAAAAAAAAAACCAAACACTTCAAATCCACTTAAAGGCAGGCTTTCAAGTCACTAACCCAATGACTAGCGCTTTTCTGGTAGCATTGTTTAATTGGTTTCACCTCTCACTGGTGCCTGATTGGGTCTCCTTTAGTGAGCAGTTCTCCCCCTCCCTGGGCCCCAGTGGAGTTGGTATAGGAAGAGAGGGCTGAAAGCTTGTGTGTGTGTGGGGGATTTCTTCTCATCTGAGGGGGCTGCAGGTCACCTCTACTCCCCCTCACTTTGAAACGGACCCCTGGTGGCAGCTCCTGGGAGAGTGCCGTGATGTCTCTATCAGACTGTCAAAAGAGATCGCCCGGGGCTCCAGCAGGTCCCCCAGAGCCAATCAAACTCTTCATGCCGCACCCACCCGATGCTCTTTCACCAGCGAGCAAGCTGCGGAGGTGGGAAGGTAGAGAAAAAGAGAGAGAGAGGGATAGAGGTGGGGGGAGGTGGATACTCAACACTGCGGTTAGTCAGAACAAACTCCCCAAGCCGGGTGCAGCACTCCTCTGTACAACAAGAGCCAGACATGACTCTGTCCACCATGGTTATTTTTACAAAGTGGCTGCTTGGTTATTTACCTCACTCTGTTATGGAAAAAAGAGGAATTAACTTAGAAAAAGTTTCACTTCTTCGCCGGTTTGATTTTTTTTTTCTGAAAAGCGATTCCTTCACTGTTCCTGACGAAGATCCCTCAGGATTGGAATCAATGCCAAAATTCTTAATTAACATCCTTAACACAAGAGAGAGAGACTACTCTCATTGTTCAATGACGATTAATATACTGATCATCATTTAATTATAATAATTGCATATCAATGCTTTCTATGGCTCAATTCAAGTTGCAGCACTTTTGAATGTTGCTTTTAAAAAAAAAAAGGGGCTCTGATGTAGGGGAGACGAGAATGTGTGTATAATATGAATAAATAAATTGATGAGGCAGAGATGCTCCATTTACTGTACTTGGGGCTCCATCACCGAGAACAACACTACAGAGTGATGGGCCTGCTAGAGAGCCATTAGGCACTGGAGGTGATTTTAATGAAAATGGGAGACACTAAGTGCAGGCAATGGAGAGCATATTCTCTCTCTCTCTCACTCACTCACTGTGAGTGTGTGTGTGAGGGAGAGAGAGATGAGCTCTCTCATATGGACCTTGTTATTGTGATAGAACAACAAAAGCAGTGCATTAGCCCGCTGCTCTGGACACGTGGGGGTCTTTGATGTGTGTCTCGCCGAGTGGGGTGCAGCCATGGCCACAGTCCTTCACTAAGGCAGGGGTGGGTTCGCTAATCACACGGGCTCACCGAGCACCACTGTGTTTACACACAGAAAGTATCCTCTATGGCTAATGGAGCGTTGAGGATGTAAGCAATGGAAAAAAAAACTGACTCAAGAAGTCAAACCATTAGTTAGAGCTAACATTTTTCTGTATTTTCTTGTCCCAGTATTTAAAAGGCTGGAAAGATACAGAAGTATTATAAAATCACATGAACAATATAGCATAACGAGTTGAACAACAATATGGCATATTTACATTAAGTATAATAAATATAACTTTCATTTAGGATGTGTACCCTGATTTCCAAGCATTTAATCTTTCTCAGTATTCTCTGGCCTGTATGTACAGTCTTTGCAGGCTAAATTAAAAGATGCCGCATTATGTCTAATTTCTGAGCCACGTCACAAGTTGTTGTAAAACACTTAATGTACAAATGCAAACACACACATTTGAATTCTGTAATCATGTGTAAAGTTAAGAGAAAGCATTATGTTGCTTAGCAACATACTGTTAAACTATGCTTGATGGAAGCGGTTTTCCACTTCAACATACCACTATGATTTATTTGGTGGGTTGTTTCTCGTGTTAGTCCACAAAGCTTAATTACATGCATGGTGAAAGGGGGGATTGTGCCCTGCTTTTACCTTCTCATGATCACACTCTGTGAATGACAGACTCATGCAGTGGCCTGTGAGTCACTGAGGGGCACAATCACCTGTCATAACACACACACACACACACATACACACACATACATACAAAGAACCAGTAGAGGGGCTGGCAGCAACCTCACCACGAGATGTAGATGAGGCCCTGTGCAGGATGGGAAGGGTCTCCACTTGACTGCCTGGGAGCTAAGGCGGGGGCAGCCTGGACTGAACTAGAGGGCTGTACTCCCAACCGTAGCATGGCTTTTCATACGGAATGTCTCTGCTTGAGTTTTGGTGCTAACGCTTCTTCTTCTGGGCGCTCTGGCTGCTAGCCGCTCTCAGCTCACCGTACTGCACCTGTAAAAACAAACAGCACGTTGGTGGGAGGCAGGTAATCGGAGCTGAGGCCCGGCGCACGGTAATAGCTCCCCTGAGGAGAGCCGGTTGCAGGGGGAAAGCAGAGGCGGGCATGCCTGTAATGAATCATTTTTTAAACACAGGAGCAGAGGGGATTAATCACAGGGAGGAAAGATTTGAAAAGTCAAGGGTTCCTCACCGATGCAGCAGCAAACAGCCCTCTATACCCTACCCCTCCAACATCTCCGGCACCAGCACCACTAAATGAACTATATCGGATGCAGATGTGTGCCGGTTGAGCGGCACTGCTGTAAGGTCATCTTAAGCAGGAGAGTTGCGAGTTGTGTCCTTCCCAAGGAAACTTTTAGAGCTCGACTAATTATAGAAGCTCGTAGGCAGGAGTTTGCGTCTGGGCTGCTCTGACTGCTCTGGGCTCCACGGTTATGGATGATCACATGCTTCTTCTGGTCTCACCGAACACGCAGCTCACTTTTCCCTTTCATCACAGAAACCTTCAACTCTGACCTCTGCTCCTCCGCCTTCTTTAAGCACCGCTCCACCGAGCTTCCGCTGGCTTCGTCACACACTCCCTCCACAGGTTTCCGTTACATACCCACACAGAGGACTTCATCTTCGCTTCACATTTTAGTTTAAAACACATTATCACTAGCTGCACAAACTTAAAATTCAATAATGTCTGCAGTCAAAGGGCTGCATATGTATTTGGTCTCCTAGATTAAGAAGTAGTTTTTCTGCAGATGGATGAAACTTTGCACTTAACAGAATGTACATATCGGTTTTATAGTAGTTATGGAATAATTAATAGTAGTAGTGGTTACTGGATAAAGTCTTAATGATAAATAACAAGTCTAAAGTTAAAAAAAAGAGGTTAAAAATACATTTATACATGAGAGTGTATAAACTAATTCTAAATTCTTATACATAGTCACTTGGTCTATGTGTGCCCTCCTAATCCACAATATAACCAATAGTAAACACTAAATAAATAAATAAATAAGTAAATAACTAAGGCATCAAAATTCAGTTGCTAGAGCTTGTGCATGAAAGTCATAAAACTGCTTTTCTTGTTTGTTTTTCCCCCACAAAACAATAACCTGATAGTGTGGCTGTAAGGTAACGGAGCGCACACTAATTACCAGGACATGATTATGAGAATGGAGAGATGGAGAGAGAGGGAACAAAGACTGCGGCGGCTGCATCAGAACATGAAACCGGCCTCAGAACTGACAGATGCTTCTTATTTTAGGACAGAGGAGCTGCCGTCAGTAGTGCAGTTTTGAGGCTTTGTGTTTGAAGAATGGCACAGGCACTAATTGCCAAGTCATTTCAAAAACCCAGAGACAGGAGTCAATTTGAGCTTTTGTAATGCACAGTTTATTTGGGCAGTTCACGCCAGTTTTGAGATACAGGTTTGGAAATTACAAACTTATGCATTTTTGTACTCAATTTGCACATTTGCCTTCTTCCTCTAAGTAAGAGCCTTTGACAGTAGAGAGGAAACCCACTGATCCTATGTAATACATTAATAACACTCTTGTATTAAAGTGCTGGAGTGTTCTCTGATATTTTGTGTCAAATTGGAATTCATAGACAAGGTTCTTCATTCATTCTATTCAAATGCACCATGTTCAAAAGCAAGACGGTGCATCTGCTTATAAAAAGACACTTCAAGTCTCGAAAATTCAGCAGTGATTTCCATTTTTATTATTTTTTCTGGCCAGCTGGTAGCTACAGGACCTCCCAAACTCACTGTGGCTCTGGTTCTCTCCAGGGACATCAGGAAATGTCACAATATTGCAGAGGTTTATCACAGAAGGCTAGAAATCCTAAGAATCAGTCTAGGTAAAAAAACCAAAGCTCTCTGATAAATGCGAAATTTCTCAGTATTTTCAGGAAAGAATGCCAATGTACCCAGTAGTGGTCCTCTTAGCCGAACTGCAGTGGCTTATATTCCATCATTTATGGCAAATATCAGGACAGTACTTGCTCACAACTTCATTAATCTACTCTTCCAACCTGAAGTGACAAGAAATGCCACTCAAACCACACACACACACACACACACACACACATAGACACTGAAACCTCTGGTCAATTTGTCCGCCCCTCACACCGCCCTGCTTTTATCATACACATGAAACTGATAATCAGGGGCATGTCTGACGACAGATCAGAGCAGACCCCAACCGAGCAGTTGGGCCACTCCATCAAGAAAGTGCACAGCGTGGGGGGGGGGGGGGGGGGGTCTTCCCTCCAAGGGGCGCTTT
>JBBJLS010000018.1:1232518-1241102 GCA_037577275.1 Bryconaethiops microstoma | reverse complement strand
CCCCCCCCTTCTCCCTTAAAGGTGTGATTTTATTCAAATCAAACAGGAAATATCCCTGGCAACACATGGGAATTCTGGTAGAGCAAATAATGCAGCCATCTTAAGGGAATTCCCATCCAGTACCCCTCCCTCCCTCTAAATGTAAAAATGAACCCTTACCTTTTGAACATCTGAAGGCATCCTCTTGAGGAAATCCAGTAGTTCATTATTGTCAGTGGCATGTGGGTAGATGAGCTTCTTGGTAAATTTGTTAACACCTGCGCAAACATAAATGCATGAACTTAAAAAAATCAACTACACTTGCAGAAGCTAACGAACTATGACATTTTCATTGTAATAAACAGCATAGAAACGTATTTATTGCATATTCTTAGACACATTTGCTGCAGTCAGTTGTGCTCTATCGCAAGTCTTTTTGTAAGGCTACTTGTGGAGGACTGACAGACAAATTCTCCTCAGGTGCAAGAGGTTCAGCTTTTAAGTGTTGAACAGATTTCTGATTGAGACTGGCTTCATATTAAGTGCAGGGCAGAACGTGCTACCTTTATTATCAATATACTGTATGTTGGATTATTAGGAAACATGATTGCATTCTTGCCGTGACTTAAGGCAGGCTGTTGTAAACATTATATTTCAAAATTCTTACTGAGTTTCTGTTTCCACATGTCTTGCAAGTTCAGAGGGAGAAGCAATCGTCAGAGGTTTTTAATGTTTCCTTAAAATGTAGTACCTTGGGGGCACACACAGAGCCTCATGCGAGAGCAGTAGAGCTGTACTCCACATGCAATAGACTAACTGCCAGTAGATCATATTTATGATTCTGATCTGCTAGCTTAGGCAACGATGTGTATGAATGACTATTCAAATGCCTTTAGTCAGCCGTCAATAAGCACAGTCGGCTCAAATCGTAGATGACATTGATGTGTGAATATTTCCTGAAACGGAGGCAGAATGACACTGAAGATCCATATGATTTACTGCTGGAAGTGGTGCTTGCTTTCTTACCCCATAATAAGACAATGTAGCGCAAAGGGATGAAGAAGAGGGCAGTAGTAGCAATGAAGAGAACCACACAGGCCAGGATGGATAAGAAAGGAACTGACCAGTTGAAGGTGCTGTGAATAATAAACAGTTTCATTTAAGAATATTTACACATGGTAGAGGCAATTCCCAGCTTCATCATTGGTTTATATAAATATATTTCTTACAAATATATTTCTTACATTTGTATAATATATTATGTATTTAGTCAATAAGTCATAAATCATGCTAATAAAGCAATAGCAAATAATGTAGCTGAGATTTTCTTCTTCAGGTTGCTATACTGTACTGTGCACTACACTAGTTTGTCATATGCCTTACAAGTGGACCTTTTAACTGGTAAAAAATAAAGAAAAAAAAAAGCTTTCGTTTGGTTGGACAAGAAAAGGCCATTCCATTTATTACTGCTAAGGAATATATAAACTCTCTAATGACACTGATTATGTTTGCATATTTAGATATTCATCCATCTAAGTTTCACTAGCAGTGAAGTTGGGGGTGGAGACTAACATGCATAAGAAAGTGTCCCATTATGTGGAACAGCACTACAGGTAGAAAGGTCAGCGCTTACTTCTTTATTCTTTCTCCTATGCATGCTACTTCATCTAGAATGTGCTGGACGGTGAACACAATTTCTTGAACCATATGGATCTTCTCCCTCAGTCCTCTTTTCTCTGATTCCTAGAAAGGAAAAAAAACAGTGATGAGGGATGTCAGTGGTTTGGAGTACGGGCAGATAAAGAGAAGTTTATTTGTAGTGTGCCATCAGGAGCAATTCATCTACTCAATGGCCTGTAATGAGCTGCAGCAACTCCACAGTCCTCCTTAGTGTTTGAAAATGAGACAGCTTCCCCTGCGCTGTCATAGTCGGAGAGGAGAGAATTTCAGCTTTTGTCAGTCGCAAACAATAGAAGTGCATCACAATCAAAGATTAAGTGGAGAAGGGAAAAAATGGCCATCAGCAATCAGGAAGCACATCGCGGAGATGAAGGGAGAGGGCTGAGGGAGCAGAGGATTCAGGAGAACTTGTTAGGGTGCCCAATCCACAAGTCTCGCCTTGTCAAGTACAGGCTTGTTTTTTTGTTGGGTTTTTTTGCGCCCCCCCACCCCCCCACCCCATCACATGCTGGCGTGCAGCACACTTCTTAGTGTGAGGGCTTACAGCAAGATTGAGTGTGATGTTGGACTCAGTGGATAAATCTATTACTGCCTGTGATCTTATGTAAGTGAACTTGCGCTAGTATATCTAATCTCATAATACCGGGCAATGTTTTTACTTAATATGAGTGGGATGGGAAATCCTATTGTCGTTTTTGTATTTGATGCATCACAGAGTATTGAGTTGCAGTGTAATTCAGAGACATGGACCAAATGGACTTTCTGAGGATACAAAAAAAGAGAAAAGTCCATTTTACTTAGGGAAGATTGCCAGTATAATCTGAAGTCCAAAGCACCCTGATCACATCAGAGATTCCTCCAGCAATGAAGGCCTGGCATGGAGCTCTCCAGAGAGAAGGGGGTGCAGAGAGACAGAGAGAGAGAGAGCCACAGATAACAGGAGTAATGCAAGCTAAAGAGAGCCAAGAAGCCCCACATCAAAAGGAGGGAATAATGACAGGAATAATGACAGCAAGAGAGAGTGAGCGAGAGTCAAAGAGAGGGGGATGAGAGAAGGAGAAGCGTGTGATTGAGGGCAGGATGTGTGGTGTATATGTTTGTGTTTAAAAAGCATCCTTCCCAGACAGCAGACTGAAGAGAGAGTCTTTATCGGCGCGGCTGAGGCGACCCCCGGGAGACCCCAGTCACCACACCCTGCTGTCACTCTCCATTCCCCCAGACACGCACAAGAAACCATAGGAAACCAGCCATTCCCGCACTCTGCACTCCCTTTCTGTGCGTAGAGAGAGCAGCAGCTAGCCCGTATATGTGTTTTGTTTTTGCTTTATTATTTATATTGCATAATTACCTAATTCAATTAACAGGTTCACATTCCCAACAACAAAACATGACAAAAATGTAAAGAATGATTTTCCTCTCTGCAAAGCAAGACTGTACACAATGTATCAAATACAAGTGATCATAAAATCTTTTAGAATGATAAAACCTGTGCTAAGAAATAATTCATATCAAACTACATCTTGTTTTTGTTTTATTTGCAGTAACTGAAACTTCTAAGTGGAAGTTTAATGAAGTCTTTGTCTGAGGTTGTACATAAGAGGGGGCAAAAAAAGCACAAAAGAAACACACTGTTCCTAAATGTGTTTGTGTAGTCTATGTTTCATATCAGTTCATCTCTCTTGGGTTATTTTGGGCAGTACGAGTAGATCTGTTTTCACAGAGCTTTACAGATACATGGTACTATGCTCCCCAATGACTTGCTGTCTTACTGTGTACACACACACACACACACACACACACATGTCCTGACTCTCATGTCAGTCTGCAGCCACCTTTCATATCTTTATCTCAACACTGCTAAGTCCCTGTATGGTGGGATTTTGTGTAACGGGAAACAGTTAACCTTACCCAGCTAGACTACACACATATACAAGATTGATCATCATAGATAACTGTCAAAAGATAGCAAGGTTAAAGAGAAAAAAACGAAATGCTAGGCTTTCACACTAATAGGAACCAAACGACTACACAATTTATTACTGAAGGGAACTACATGAATAAACTCTTCATATTATCTCATTTTATCTTCCAAATCAACCTTGAAGTCTTCAGATTTCCCCCATATGGGCTGCAGACCCTCCATTACTCATTTGATGCTTGTCTTTTGCTTTAATTTTTTTAGTAAATGTATGTGTATTGCCATGTAGTCCTTGTAAACTCTTCTGTACTTCGGGAGCAGGCCTCTAAAGAGGAAAAGAATGGGTTTTGGAAGGATAGACAAAAGCCGTTCATTTTTACTGATTAGAAAATCTGTGTCATTTTGGATGAAATCGCAAATGCTTGCTTTTAAGGTGCCTGGAAGCAGATTTGATCTGAAGTACAAAAGTAAAAATGGAAAATATGGTTTCACAGGGACTCTGGGCACGATCAAAAAGCGCCCAAAAAGAGCTTATTTAACGTGTCTTTAATTTGAGTAAGTGGTGCCAAATTTGAATATTCATTCAAAGCCAGCCCAAATATTTACGACTCACTTATTCAATGCGGCTTTCGGAGAGGTAGGCCTAAATAAAAGGCACCTGTGTTGTGAGCCCATAAATGCAACACAAATGGGCCTGTAGAAACAAACCGTGGATAAACAAACAGTAGATTCTGCAGTTCTGGAGTTGTGTGTGCTTGTGATTTCTGCTCACAGATATTTATTTTCTGAATTCAAGACACAAAGACTTTGGGCAACCATTCAGTCAGTACTTAGTAAGATCACGTGTTTTGTGGCCAGGATTTTTTTTTTTTTTTCATTTCTCCTACAGAAGTTCAGAAATAGTGTTTTTTTAATAAAAAAAAATATTTCTGGGCATGCTGAAGGCCATTTTAAAACATACATAAAAAACTTTCGTATCTTTAATGGTTCTCATTAACATCCATTTTTTGATAAAATTTTGAACAGCAAAAATTACAACCAGGCAGTGTTTGGAGATTTTTCTTCTGTTGCTTTATAACAGTTAAATATCTTTAGTTCCAGATCCTTAGCTGCACGGACAACACCCTGAGAGGTTTAAAGGGTTTTAGGTTTTAAGGATCATTTGGATTAAGGCCTAATGGGTCAAACAAGCTCTGATACCTTACAAAGAAACACTAACTGAAATGGTGCCCAATCTTTTTTGTTAAACTCAACAAATAAATGTCATTAGTGCATTTAAATGTGTTTTATGGAAGGTTTGTTCCATACAGATGTCGGAATCTCTTTGCCCATTTTAAATCAATTGGTATTTTATCCACCTAAAACCTTATGTTTCCAAAAGGGTATGTTAATGTAAAAAGAGTTAAAGATTTGATCTATTTATGTACTTAAGTATTTAGTCACTTCAGAGTATTTCCACTGGTGCACATACATCATAAAATGCACATACAAGGTAGAAGGCAGCTGCTGTTTTTCCCAATCATATAAGTTTTCATGTCATAAAGACAGTATAATGCACACAAGACATGCATGACTACACATCCTGACACAGTATAAAACTGTGTGCGTTAGATGTTATAGTCAGCTCGTTTTCTGGCTCAGACCAGCATGGGCCTCTCCAGCCAAGCCAGACAGCATGAGACAAACCGCGGCCCAGGGCCAAACACACAGCAGCCTCCAAGTCATTCAGGACACACATCCAGGGGTTGTTTTCTCTTTTTTTCCAGCCTCTTGCCTTCTGATTAAACCAGTGTCCATGTGTACAATCTGACTGGAACCTAAGGCTAAAGGGAAGTCACTTTGCCTGCTCGCGTGATTGGTGGGTCCTCTTTCCCCCAGGACAGATTTGCGCATGGGATCTGTTGTGTGTTATTTCTGCTGTAACATACACTCTCCTATCGCCTTTCTTTAGTCTCATTCCTCGGACTTTGTATCGCTCGGCAGGACGTTTGCATATTTCCGTCCTACGTGGGGAAAACCCCCCCCAAAAAATAAGAGTGGTATTCGTAACCTTCTCAGTGGGGGTAGCCTTTATTCCCATCTAAACCAGAGGACATGGGAGAAAAGTATCACCTTTGAAGTTATCAAATTTAACACCGATCATTCTTTAACCCCAAACATTAGCCATGATGGCTTTGATAGGCTGTGGAAAGCTACGCTGCTTGATCTACTTCTGTGATATCAAATTTAAAAGGCACAGCTTAGACCCATAACAGGACTTTGAAACAAGGCCGCTTTAAATTGGAGCAGACAGCTTAAAACATAGACAGCTGCTTAATTAAGTAAATGAAAGGGTATATTTAATTTTTACATAATGTGAAAGGGCTTAGAAACAAGCGTCAGCCACAAAGAAATCCATTCATTCTGATACTCATGGACTGTTTAAAAAAAAATAAAATCTTATCACTGTTCACTGACAGTTGGAACTGAACTGGTGGCTATTTTTTACTGCTAAAATCAAAACTAATTAGACAAATGAAACTGATTATTGTGGATAACAGATTAAGCTAATATTATTTTCCAAGTCTTAAACACATGCCGACATTTGCATTCAACCCTCATATAAGCCACATGTAATTGCCATATCATTGCGAACCCCATCCCCCCCCCCCCCAAGATTTATTACAATTGTTTAGCTGCTGGGCATCAGCTAATGCACTTGCAGACACACAGACACGCACATAATGTGTTTCATCCTTGAATTAGCTGCTCAGCTCAGACAGGATTTGGAAGAGAGACCTGTTTTTAACAGAGGGGTTCCTCTCCATAGATGAAGCTAGCCTGCGGTTATCACAACAGAATATATTTAGCACATTATGGATATGAATCCCAGGCCTGTAGCCACACAGCACTAGGGTCACTGCTCAGAGGCTCGGGGCTCCACACTTCCACGCAACACAATCAGAAAGCAATAACACATCATCATCTTATTAACTCATTCCTCTCCAGACCAGACAACACAGACTAATATCATTATCGGCAACTATACAAATTTAATAAACAGGACACTTTTATTGGATAACAGATAAGAGTCTTTGACTACAGCCACTAATTAAACTACATGCTGGAGCTAAACGAACTAAAATTCATCAGTAATGAGCAGCTATTTGCAAGTGCATTCTGATTACTTTCGAAAGAAAACAATAAATCCACCATGGAATTTGTAACAGTTTGTTAACCCAATGACCTACCTTGGGCCTGTGAATGCTTTCTGTCTTTCACAGAAAGAGAATAAGCCTGTTTAGTTATTGAGCCTGAGTTCAACTAAAGACCAGCCTCCCTATTTAGACACGTCTGGTGTGAAATTTTCACAATGCCTCTATTCCCTAGTGGAAGCTAGACTTCAATTAATGATTCCATTCTGTGCTTATTTCTGTGTTTCAAAGGAGCACAGCAAAGCAACCAAATCCATTTGTCGTATGCAGGAGCGTTCCCCGGAGACTGGACTGTAACTACTAGAGGAAAAATTGTGCTTGCTGAGACGGTACCAGTGGCTGTCCTCATTTCCAGTGTGTTTAACTTGGATGTTGTGAGTTAAACACGGCGGCTAGAGGGACAGTGATGCTCGGCACAGCACCACAAAGCCAGACCCGCAGCTCTGTGAACTCCAAGGCAGTGGTTAATCAAAAGGGTGGGGGGAAAAAACGAGACAAGATAAAAAAAGAATGAAGTACCTTTTCATCCTCGTCTTCGTCCTCCGCCACGGACATGCTCTCCTGGAAGAGAAGGAGAGTGGGTTAGAGGACTGTGCAAGGTGGACATATGTAGGCACTGGAGCATTTTTTTTAACAAATGCCTAGTAATGAAAACCTTCTCTTGTACATACACCCCTATTGGGAGAGGCCTGTTGCCGTAGCAACTACATCACAGGGGTGACCTCGCACAAAAAAGAAAGGTGAACGAGAGGTCTTCCTCACAAGGTCCGTGTCACCACCGTGCAATCTCATTTCTTCACAACAAACACACATACACACAAACAAGTGCACCCAAAACAGAATAGGAGGGAAAAAATGAAAAACATTTAATTTGGGTTGCCTGTGCCTAGATCAGTTTACATCAAGTCATCGCTGTCTCTGGGTGGGGATGAGATGTGACATTGCCAGGGAGCTTTCTGCCGGGGAGAAAGGGTCAGGGCAAGGTGACAGAGGAGCACCCAGACTTTAACATTGCCCCGAGTGAACTGCTCTGCCCACAGCACTGACATATATGCCATGAGTTAGGGAGGTTGTCGCTCAAAGGGTGGGATACAAACTGGGGCAACAAACTTCCCAACCAGTAGAAACGGAGGTCATTCCAACTGCATAAACAATGCTAACCTCACATAAAACTTTTATGCACAATAATGTCTCCCTCTATTAGACTTGGTGGCTGCATAATTATAATTAAGGACATTTTGGCTTGAGACTAATAAAGAACATGTGCATAAGTTCTGTGGTAGTACCATTATGATGGTAAAAAATATTAGAGGTTACTTATTTACGATGCATAGTAGCTAGGCTGTCCGGAGCATTGGGATACAAGATGTATGTATGTTGTTTATCAGGAAATACATGATGTGTGTTATAATGCACATTTCTAGCTTGAGATGACTTGGCCCACATTGGCTCAATAATTACTGGCATTATTGGTAAACACAGGTAAAAGGCAACTAGCCCAATTCTATAGTAAAATAAAAGTAATAATGTATTTGCTTCTTTTATTTATATACATATATATCATAAGTCCATATCGAATTATGCACATTATTCACTGTAAAGGTGCTAATCTTTAAAACAACCAGAGGTGTTGTTAACCTTAAGTAGGTAAAAGAAGGATGGCTAGAGAGGGAAAATTTGTTTTGTAGATGATAATAGCATTTGGGATCATTGAGTCATCAAAGATTTTGACAATACCTCAATCGGCACAATCAGAGGAAAACTTGGTACTGATCATTTGACTGGAACAGGGTTCTATGGTCAAATAAGCATT
>JBBJLS010000018.1:1217518-1227518 GCA_037577275.1 Bryconaethiops microstoma | reverse complement strand
TGGCATTTAAATAACTATCATTTCCAAAAATAGAATCAAACAGCAAAAAAGGGCTATAATGTGTTTATAGGAAATTCACATGTAAAAAAAAAAAAACAATATTGTTAAAATGTGGTTAAATAAACTAAAAGCCTTTAACGTTAATTTAATGTTTTAAATGAATTTTTGCAATAATTATATGTTCTCTCCCTGCTTGTTCAGTTGCTAGCTAAAGCCTGATCAGGAAGTTTCTCTCATAGATGTGAGTCTCATGCAGTTCTGTAGAGTAGAGGCACAGAGGCCGAGCCACAAACACATGGCTGCCAGTGCGAGCCCAGCCTGGGGGGTCAGCGAGAGGGCCGTGGGAAGGATGCCAAATTATATGAACATATCGGAATAACTGGCTACAGGCTTTGTGCACGAGAAAAAGAATTTTAATGCAAAAAAAATGCTTTTTTATAGGTGAATCTGAGGGTACCTGGAATGATCTGCATAGCGTTCTCAATTAAAATACAATAAAGGTAGTATTAATAATGAATCAAAGGCCCCAGTGACTGCTGTGATCACGCCTGCCTTTTCTCAGCCAGAGAGAGCGGGAGAGAGGGAGGAAGTGGAGCAGGCCGGCCGTGGGCTAATGTTGGCCATAGCGTCACATTGCTATTCTTTAAAGCTGCAGTAAGTGCAGGAGCAATGAGACATGTAATTTGTGGTGAGCCGGGGCCAGGCTTTCAGAGTGTGCAAGAGGGACACACTGAGAAGATTTCTCTGCAGGGCAGGTAGAGTGGGTGGGTGAGTGAGCTGCTCACAACTAACACTGAATAAATATTTCACATACATTCCACTCGAACCCTATCAACACTGAGAGGGGGAGGGACAGAGAGAGAGAGAGAGAGAGAGAGAGAGAGAAAGATTTTACTAAGACAGCTTTTACTAAGAGCACAGAGGACGGCATAAGTATCATCTCCGTCATTAGCATCTTAAACATCCAGTGGCCAGTTTCAGAAGTAATGCCATTTACATCTCTGTTGGTTATGGAAGTTAATGAGCTCAGGAACAGCACCAATGTGCTTATAGCTAATGCTTGACTGTTGTACAGTAGGTAAAATGAATCTTTCAGCAGAATATTTACATCACAAAATGATCAAATATTTAAAAATAAACAATATTTATGAACATAGAACAAGCGTGGTTTGGCCGAATGTCTGCAGTAGTAGTGCAAGTGATTCTTAATTTATTGTGATCCAGCTGATTCTCTTGTAGAGTTTTATCACAACTGTAATCAGATCCATCTGATTCTCTCATTTACAAGATTCTGAATGCTTGATTAACTAAATTAGGTGGGTTCAATTAACAGTCTGTAAAGAATTAGAAATTGGTCAATATTAATAGACTGCAAAAATCTTTTAGAAAAACAAATTTGTTTCAACTTCATGTAACTGTGAACACATATATGCTGGTTGTTAGCCAATTAATATGGGCAATAATAACAATTCATAAAATATTTTGGAGACTTTAAAAAGAAACATGGCTTGCTACCATACTTTTCACCAAATGAGTAAGTAAGCTGTTGTAGTATTTTACACTACTCATACTTTCATAAGAAGAAAAGACAGTTTAAAGCACAATACCTTAATAATAGCAGTTGAGTAGCTTTTTCATTTTAACAGCTTGTAGTTCTTAGTCACTTATATAGGCTGGAAGGCTGTGGCCCATGCAGTAGTTGGTGGGATGTTGTAATCTGTGTGTGTGTATGAGTGTGCGTGTGTGTGCTGCAGGCAGAGATTGCAGGGTGCAGGGTGGCTGTCAGCGGCTGGCCACACTGGCCACCACTGTTTAATCCGTGTCGGGAGCGTTAACACTCAGCGACCTTCTGGGTGACAGATCCGCCATGCGAGCCGTCTTCCCCTGAGGCCACCCGAGCCCGAGTGTCAGCTCTGCTCACATACACACACACACACACATACACACACACACACATCACGGCCGGCAGGGCCAGGCAGGGGCCATCCGGGGCAACAGCCAGTGGAGCCTAGGGAAAATTGTTTATTCCGACTAGGGAGAGGCTGAGCATGTTAGTACCAGTCATTAGCATGGTGGAAGCACAGAACACATACTCACACGCATTAGTAAGTACGAACATGGAACACATTTCTTAGTGGCTTGTAATACGTAAGGCAAAGCTGTAGCTGTGAGTGCAGTATAACTACTACTGTGATTAAAATACATTCACCCAGGCTACTTTAGCACAAATTGCTGAAAAATGTAATGCTGGTTATGACAGAATGGTGTGTTGGGGCTGTGCAGCTGCAGACCAGTCAGAGTGTCTATACAGACATCTGTCTACCCCCAATAGTGGGTACAATAGGCACTTGAGCATCAGAACTGGACCATGGAGCAATGGAAGAAGGTCACATGATCTGATGAATCACCTTTGTCGACAGCTGGGTGTGTGTAAATCACTTACCTGGGGAAGAGATGGCACCAGAGCATCACACTGCCTCAGCCAGCTTGCCTTCTTCCCATAGTGCATCCTAATAGTGCATCCTAATGCACTAATCTTTTCCCCAGGTAAGTAACAGAAGTTCTGAAGCTTGCATGCTCACTATATTCACCTTCAGGGATGGACAGGGGTCAGCATGGGCTCTGACACCTTTCTATCATAGCCAGCTTTGACTTTTTTTAACAGTATAATAGTAGCTCTTAGTCGCTCCCCACATGTATCAGTAAGCTGTGGGTGTAATTGTCGCTGCCCTTTTTCTCTCTGTTAACTCTGGCTAAGAAGCACACTGTATATATTCATAGTAGAACTGCAACCAAAAGCCACTTTTCGCAGTTCCATTTTTTTCCTGACGGAAGGACTTGCCAGGTAACTTCACGTTCGAAAAAACAACAACAATGAAGAACAAGAGCTTTTGCAGTGTACCCAAGGTACCCAACCCTACCCCAGTTTCAATGGCTTCCCAACTGACAATGGCCAGAAGAAACATGGAAATGGACTCATGCAATAATGGGGGACGAAGGAATACAGGAGAAGTACTTTTGTGTGCAGTCAGCATTTCACCACTGCAGATTACACTGAAGGTAGGTCCCGCTTGAAAGTATGTGCTATTCCCAACCATTTTCAGTGGAACAGACTTGATGTTCCCTCTCAAAGTCAGCATTTAAGAGGGCAAGCATTCGGCGAGAAGCAGATGTTCTTTCACTGGAGACAGTGGCCATGGAAAACATCTGCAGCACTGCAGTACTTCTATAGACCAGCAAAAACTGACTAACAGTAATAATATTTACAACTGCTTAATCTATCCATGATTTTGCAAAGATAGAACAATTGGATGGAGAGCAGGATTTGAATTATGAAAAAGTGAACTACAGTAACAATAGCTAACATTATCTCACCCTGATATCTGTTCCTCCACAAATAATTTATTCCCTTTGTTTAACTTAGACTCATGCGTTGTTGAGTGTCCTCCAAACATCTTAGACAGACCCTTGAATTTCAATCTTGGCAATGATGAAAAAGAAATGAAAACTGCTATGTGCTTTTCAAAATGCTGGTATTTTTGATGCTGGAAATGTATGGATGAACTTATTTTAACTGGTGTCTGCGTATTTCTGGTTCTTGTGAAAAGGGCTTGTTGGTCAGCAAAGTCAAACAGTCATCAATAACGCTTTTTATGGAAAAACGATAATGTTGTTAAACTAAAAACCAAATGCGCAATGTTCATATTATACATGAGGTGTTGGGTCTTAGTTTGATGAAATCTTATAGCACAGATGGAACTCTTAAAGATGGAAGCTCTGGCAAAGTAGAGGAAACTGCAAAAGGCATAAGGGTTCAATTAGTTGATTAATCAATTAAGAGCTTATAATTGATTAGACAACTAAAACATACACAAATAGTGCAAAATGGGTATGAAATTTTAGAATGGTATAGGCCCACTGAATACATATAGGAAAATACCAGAACTAAGATTATTAATGTATTAACCGTCTATGGAAAAGGCCACTCATATTTCAGATTTGAGTGATTGCAGGAGCGTTTTGAAGCTGTTTGCGAGTGTGGAGACATGATTGGGCAACGGCAGGCCTGTCAGCATTCGTGATGAGAGACGGGTCCATAAGGTCAGTGCAAACCCAGTGCCAAGCCTCAGGAGCCAGAAGATAACACCCAGCATACACATCTCAATAACGCTCGCACTGTCAAAGCTGCAGCCATCATGCCATGCTTAGCGTCTGTTGCGGTCCGCCTCGTTAATTATTAATCGATTGGAGGATGGTTTCAAGAAAGAAAATCTTGTGCACGTATATCGCCATCAAGGGCTCTTCTGGCTGTCATATCTGTAGTAAACTCTGTGACAGGTCCCTGAAGAGCCCAGAGCCTGGGCCCCATGAGATGCTGAGAGGGACACATGCAAACACACATACACACACACACACACACACACACACACACACACACACACATATATAGAAGACACTCGGTCTCGATCCAACTGTACAGTCCAGGCCATTCAACAAACTTTTAAACTGAAGTGGAAGGAAAAAGCAAGAAAAATGTCATACAGATAAAGAAAGATTTGCTCACACAGCAATGTCTTCACGTATACTTCTGCAGTGTCGCAATGCAGAGAAAATGAAAACAGCACAACCAGGACAGCACTGCACTGTGGAGGTTCCAGGGCACCTTAAAGCACTCAGAAATGTTGAATTTGGACACTTTCCCCCATATTCCAAATGTAGTCAATCAGTAAAAACATATTTGGTGTTCAAAGTTTGCTTCTTTACCCTTAAGCTATCTGCTTGCCTAAATCCTCACATATTTGCCAAATGCTACCAGCTGATGCATAATCTCAAATAAGCTGTCTTTTGTGGTTTCTGGAACTATATGATATACTGCTGTCTACGAAACAAATTGAAAAAGGTTCAATTCAAGCTTCAGCAAGACTTTTGCTACTGTTTTTAGCTATGCAAAAACAGTCCTTGCATCTGTTTTTATAGATGCTCTATATGCATGTATGTGCTTTGCACAATAATAAACTGGTGACTATAAACTTCCATTACTCACATTGTCAGTTACATTAGCCTTGCAGCTCCAGTCCAAAATAAAAAAGTAAACCTTGAACAACCGATGCTTTGACTGATTGACCATCGTTGTGGGGGAAAGTGTGTAAATTTGATTTTTTTTCCCAAACTATCTCTTTAAACCTGTCATCACCAGGGACGGAGTTAAGTGGAATAATGGTGGCCATACTGATAATCGCTTTGATCATGGCAGTCCCAGTAAAGCAGTTAATGGCCCAGACCAAGACTTCGCTATTGCTGCGGCTCCCCTGGGGGTCTTTGGAACCGACTCTGACCCTCTGTGGTTCTCATCTGGAATGATAGCCACAGACGGCAGAGAGAGAGAGAGAGACACACGCACAGAGAAAGAAAGGGAGCAAGGGAGAGATAGAGAGAAAAACCCTCCGTCATAGCTGCCAACTGTGTTTACAGCTGCGCGGCATCAAACATTCATCAGATGCCATCTTTACAGTCTGTGATGTGAAGCAATCAGCATTTCACAGCCTGTCAAATGATGTCTAAACCGCCTGCTACCTGGCAGTGTCAAAAAGAAAAATGGCTCAAACACACTCACACACTCACACACACACACACACACACACACACACACAGGTTTTTCTTTCTAGTCTCAACTACTGACAGCCGAAGCAAGCTCATATGTTAAAATATTAATTCTACTTAAATACTTAAAGCCTTCTAATGACTGCAAAGCTCAAAATCAGCTTTCATATGTAAATGATCGCCTTTTCTTCCTCCCTCTCCCACCCCTTTTTTCATCTATATTGAAGACGTGTGGAGTTCTGAGGAGTCATAATTTGGCCATGTACACGCACAACTCATTTAGCCTGCGCCACCATGAAAAACTTTTTCATGGTGAGTGTGTGTTCTGTGTGGACAAAGAGTGTGGAGATTTTCCTCTGCTCACTGTCTACCATTAGAGCCTTCACAGCTTCTTCTTGGAAGTAGGGTAATAATACCTGCTCTGAGCGCAGCCGCTGTGTGTATGTTTGGCAGTGCTATAGCACCATCTGCAGGCTCAAATGGGCAATGCAGAAAAGAACTCTGGGTGACCCCTCTGCAGTCTCTGCTGATGCATGCTACATTCATCTCTCTCAGTCTTCGAAGGAGGCACATCTAAAAAGCAGCATTTTATGAAGATTTCAGTTGTCACAGTCCTTCCCTCACTATGTATCTCGCTCTCTCTCCCTGGTCAGTAACTATATGCTTGTCAAAACTTTAGAAGTGCTGTTTCTAGACTCATTACTGTAGCATAAACAAGTAATAAATTGTATTCCAGGTTTTACTGTTTGGATCTGAGTGCTGAGCTGCAGATGCCTTCTAAGGATTCATGAGAAGTTTCTTCTTAAACGCAGACGAAGCGCCCTTTCAAGATTACCTAATGAGTGGCATGCTATTTTAAAACAGAGCTGCTACAGTCTCTTATGGAGGAGAACTTCAAAGGGCGGACATCCACTTTGAGTAAAGATTATGCAATCAGAGGCAGAAACCCAACACCCTGCACACAGTGACTTCCATACTCAGGTTTACACCTACAACATGTGATTTAGAGAGAGAGATCTTGCCATCATCAGTGATACAGTACTTTAATACAATTGAGCTTCAGTAACATTTGGAACAGCATCCACATCGTGCAGTCTTTCTGTGGACAAATTTGTTGGAGACGCACAAGTCACACTATTGCCATATCTTTTTTAAATATGTTAAATTTAGCAAACAAATAGAAGCAAAATGTTCTAATGCAATATTGGGTGTGTTAGTGTGTGTGTGTGTGTGTGTGTGTGTGTGTGTACGTAAGTGTTTATGTAAAATAGTTTAATAGTTTTCACTTAGTCTGCATGTTCAGCCAGACACACACATACACACTCACAGCTCTGTGTCTGTGGATGAAAAGCCATGTCTTTTGAGAGGGAGTGGAGCAAGAGAGAGAGTGTATAAGCTCTATGCTGTGAGGGGGGTCAGCGCAGTGTCCTCAGGCATTTCCAGCGGCGGAGTGTGTGTATTCCTGGAACAGGCACGGCTACCAGAGCCTATAGCCATGGACAGAGAAACTGCAGTGGAGCAAATGAATTATAGGTAAAAAAAAAAAAAAAAAAAAACAGGAACTGTGATTTCCGGCTGCTTTATAAATAATGTATAGTAATATATATTAAAGGCACCCTCATGCATGGGGAAGTTGGTGCTGGTGTACACTGGAACGGAGGGTGCAGAGCAACGGCATAAAGTCTGCTCTGATTATGTAAATGTGAGAGGCAGGCAGAGGACATCTGCCCATGTCTGACTCACGTACCTTAGTTACTTACAGCCTAAAGATATATACAGGAGAAAATGAGAGAGGTGTTCATTAACCTAACCTCACACTGCTTCAGAACGCTCACAACAGATCACGGATGAGTTGGTGAAAGAGAAATCAGCGGAGAAATTCACCACTTGCTGTGTTCAGCCTCAGGGACAAAAAGGATCACCAAAAGAAACTATAGAAAAGAACTAATAACAGTTACTATAAAACATCACAGCCTTAGGTCACTCATCTGTGTTGTTACACTGCCTGTTTCCCTTTTGAAATGTGAAATTTTGCGTGTCAAATTTTCAAAGTATGTAAAAAACATCAGCAAAATGTTGCTTAGTATAAACAGCTGTCTTGTATTTTGCAACACTCTGCTTTAACTGTCATCAACTGTATGAAAAAAGAGTTTGCCTAAATAATCATCAGGTATCAATGACTTACACCTGAATGGTTTGAATGCCGATGAGTGACGGCACAAAACGTGATAAAAACAGAAATTGGTGCTATGTGGTTCTTTTTAAGGAATTCATGATAATGATCAATTACACTCATGAAAAACAGTCAAAGTACAATTTAATGTATTTGTATTTACTTTTGCATTGAGAGGTGCTCTGTAAACCAAGGTGTGAGTAAATGAATGCAACAGTTTGTGTGTGTGTGTGTGTGTGTGTGTGTGTGTGTGTGTGTGTGTGTGTGTGTGTGTGTGTGTGTGTGTGTGTGTGGGTGAAATTTTATTTGATTTTGGGTCTCTTTTTTGTTTGTCAAACTCTGATCACTGGTGGTTTAAAAATAATGTAAATCTTATTATTAATAATATTAATAATATTGTTTTGTACGAATTCATACATTTTTCACAATCACTAATCGTCTGTGCCAAAATGGGTATGTTTATACAATCAATGTGTGCCTATTTCTGTTAAAAATATTTTTAGATGCTAGATGTCCCTAAACATCTGACAGGCCATGTACATACTGTTTCCTCCAATCGGTGCTCTGTATAGTATTGAACATGTGAATTGAGAGCTTGGCACTGAGACGGCTGTTCGTCTAACTCTCTGAGCTGCATGGGAGAGCGGCCAGCGGCAGTACCTCCTGCTTCTCTTCCCAGGTGGCCCTGCAACACCTGCCCTCCAGGGTGCATTGACTTCATATTGCACTCTGGCTCACAGAAACCCTTGCCTCTAAAAATACTCCACTATAGCATATTAACATGCTCCAGACACTTCTGTAACAACATCTCAAGGACAACTTTTATACTGCTGCGGGTGCCACAAAGTCGAAGTCCATGAGAACATATTGCAACCGTCAGTGACAGTGTTATAGTCTTAAGTGTGCTCTCTGACAATGAAATAATGTCTGAGAACACTAAGATAAATGTGATTACTTTAAGTCAGTCTTGTCTAAGAGGTTAGGCCTACTATGATGTTTCATACAGGAAAGCAGGAGGACTTACCAGGAAGGCGGTGGTGCTCCTCTGAGTGCTCTCCCACTGAAAGCAGCTTTTAATGTACTGCATTGTATTCAGAACAGCTATGCTGATCCTCCTCACACGGTAAATGTTGCGCGCTAACAGCTAATGGGGGACAGAACAGTAGTTAGCAAGATGTGCTCGGGGACATAATGTTCGCAACACAACGTTAAGTGAGGTGTGGAGAGGCTTTTTACAAGGAAGCTTAGCTGGTGATAAATATTAATGCTGCAAGTCAAGTAAGGGCCATACAGGAACATACTGTTATGCTCTAACTTCAAGTGGCAGACTGCAACTGAGAGGTGATCAATGAACACACCTTTTTATTGAACTTTGGGTTATCCTCCACAAATTTCTTTTCTTTGGGTTGAAAGGTTTTGATGGTAGCTCTGACCTGTGAGAGCGAATGTTTAAAACAGGTTAAAGCCATTTTCCAGTGCAAGCAGTTCATCATGGCATGTTCTGCTGAATGTGGGAGAAAACAGTTCCACAGGGGGAAGTCAGAATGAAATGTCATTTTAGCTTAAAGTTTGTCGCACTCTTTCCTGAATGTCCGACCTCTGGCCCCCACCCCACACCTACAGTGGTGCTTGAAGTTTGGGAACCTTTTAGAATTTTAGAGGCAAAATAATTATACTTAGTCATTTATTTATTTAGGAAAATGATCCAGTATTTTATCACTGACTGGCAAATGTGTGTAAACCTCCAGGATTAGCAGTTCATTTTAAGGTTAAAATAGAGTTGGATGTTTTCATACAATGGGGTGACTATCAGGTGTGAGTGAGTGCCCCGTTTCATTTAAAGAACAGAGTTCTATCAAAGTCTGATCACTGTCACTCATTGTCTTAGACAGGCCATGAGGATTGTACCAGACACATCACACCCTGGTCACAAACTGTTTGAAGGCAGACGTTTTAGGTCCATAAAAACAAAGACAAACAGATTCAGAAACAGTTTCTACCCTTCAGCCATTACCATGCTAAATGCTGCTAAGTTATTACAAACAGTCATATGTTTACATACATTTACATGTCCATATGTTTACATGCTCCTTTTAACAGTATATGTAGCATATTTATAATAGTTTTAGAATATTTATAATAGTCCTAGTATAACAGTCCCACTCCATGGCCTCCAGAGGGCACTATAGAGGGGGACTGGTTACTCTCCTCCACCCTGAGACCAGG
>JBBJLS010000018.1:1183505-1215875 GCA_037577275.1 Bryconaethiops microstoma | reverse complement strand
AGAGAGAGAGAGAGAGAGAGAGAGAGAGAGAGAGAGAGAGAGAGAGAGAGAGAGAGAGCGAGAGAGAGATAGAGAGGGAGAGTTACCACACTAAGGAGGTTTAAGGCAGTGCCGCCACAGAGACAGTTAACATGACAGGTGAATTATGTTTCATTCAGCCAGGCTAAGACTGAGGATGGCAGGGGGAGGAGGGGAAATGGGACATTTTGGAGAACATGCTTGCGTCTCCTCCCTGGGATTACAAATCCTCAAATCTTGACACCATCCAATTAGAATGAGCTTTGTTAAACAAACAAGCAAGCCCAAACAGCGCCGACGAAAAAAAAAAATCACAATGACATGAGAACACAGGACTAGTGCTGGGTGGAATCGTCAGGGGGGGAGGCCAACACACTGAAGCAGAGGCAGATGAGCAAAGCATGCTGGGTACGCAAATGAGCCTGGTGAAAAGCAGCAGCAGAAGCATCAGGAGAACTGTGGTGCCAGCCACAGCCAAACTAATGAGCCACTCTCAGCTAGGCCTGAGAGTGAGGAACCACAGAGAGTGCGTGTGTGTCTGAAAAAGATAGGTGGAGGAGTAGGGAGGCTAGAGAAGAAGCATGTATACAGAGTGGCAGGGGGTTCTACTGCGACAGATACTCTGACTGGGCCCTGGGAGAGAACGCTCAGGGCAGAACAGAGAGGAAGAAAACAGAAGCAGGCAATGTTTCTTACCTTGCTGCGGAACTTCTGGTCACCCAGGCTGCAAAGAACGAACACATCGCCCTCGCCACCCTCAGGCATGTCCTGACCCTCAACTAGTGCCACCGTGTACACTTCATTCCACACTTGGCTCTTCTGCACGGTGGTCACTCTCCCCTGCTGTGGCTGACCCTGGAAATAGAACCATGCAGCGTTTAAACAACTGCATCATTTTTCAAACAGAAACTGCTCACTTTACCCTATTCAAGTTTTTAGAGGTTTTTCTTAGTAACACAGTTTTTCTTAAATTTCTTTTTAAATTCCATTTCCTGTGAACAAACAGGAAGCGTTATCTTTTACAGTGTTCTTTGCTTTCAGATTCTCAATCAGCTCTTTGGCTTACAAGCAGGTTCACATAATGTATGACAACCTAGAATTCTCCACATCTGATTTGGACTGGATTAAGGCCTTGTGAATCAACTAAGTCTGGAGACCTTACAAAACATTGTTTTTTTTTCACTATATTGAACACAGCAAATGTGTCATATTTAAGTTTGATCCATGCTGAAGTTTGATACGGGGTGCTCAAACTTTCAAATACAACTGGCTGTTGTCAGTATATCCAAATTATAAATAAAATATACCATTGTACATTTTGAATATATATTTTTAATATTTTTATATACATATATATATATATACACACACACACTCGCATGCACACACACACCAATAGCAGCGTCTATAACTTTTTACAACTATTCTACTGAGACCAAGAGTCCATATGAGAGGGCCCATCCATTACAGGCAGATGGATGGCAGTGAAGGGATGACTCGTGGGTTGATGGCCCTGCACTTTAAAAACAGCAGTGTATGTGAGCAGCCATCCAGGTTTGCCAGTAATCAAAGAGCAGAGCTGTTAGCGGGCCATGGATAGTGTGGGAGAGGGGCTGAGCCTTATGCCACATTAACAGCAATCCTCCCCTCAACCACACTGCTCACACCCCTGCATTAACATGTAATGCGATGGCCATGTCTCCATAAACAAGGCTCTTTAAAAAGAGAGAGAGTCAGAGATAAGTGGGGCTGCAGAGGGTTTTGGGAGAGATATAATGTTCATCTGAGCCAAGTCATCCCAAGTGTTTATTTTGGACAAATGTGCAATCTGCGCAGCCAATAAAACAATTCTACTTAACAGTAAGTGGCCCCTAAAGAGAGGCTATTCCTGGTGCTAAAAGGGTCGGGGGATTGCTTCCATATGGTGGGACAGCATGGGGACGAGGGACGTGGCGCACGAAGCTCGGCCCATTTGGCTTCCGCCGCCGAGCTGTCCATCCACAGCTGTGATATTACATCTTAACATCTGGGTTATAGCTCGCCATGCCTGGGAATGGGCCACAGCTCAGATCCTCAGCATCCTACGCTGGCAGAGTGCCGTGAAGAGAGGACACACACACACACACACACATACACACTCATGAAAGCCCGAGCCCCCCTGTTAGAGTGAAGCAGCACCACACATTGCACGCCAGTGCAGTTGCCAGCCTCCATATCGGAGGCAGTGTCAGTGTAGCTGTGATGGCGCGAGTGTGAGAGAGAAAGAAGACGGGGAGATGAGAGGACAGTCTTCCGCCTCTCGCGGATAGGTGTCAAATAGAGCTGGGCCTCAGCTGTGCCGACAGAGAGATGCGATTCCAGCCTGGTGCAGAATAAACCGCCAGTGCGAAAGCCGAAAAACAGTCACCTTCAAAAATAAAGACCAGTTGAGCCTCATCAAAGTTCAGATGAGTTTTCCGAATCCATAATTTATACCAAGGTTTAATTTAAAGGCAGATCCACATCTGCCTCTGTACGTTTCCCCATTTCATTTGCACTAAAGTGAATTTCCTTGGAGAAATATAGGAGATATAAGAACATATATAGCCTAGGCATAAAGCCATAGCAACAGAAGTGAAATAATGAGAGGGAGCCTCCGTCCAGGAAACAAGTGCCTCTTAGCTCTGCCTCTATAAATAAAAGCTATTGGCTATTGCTCTGACATCAAGCACTTTCAGATGAATTATAGCTATAGTCCTTTTGAGCTTAATCAAAATGCAAATAAGACAACGTGACATTATCTGACCACTGCAACATGCCATTCTGTCCAGCTGCAGTCGGACGGCACACTGTATAATACATAATTCACATTCTAAAAACAGACATAGAGACATAAAGAGCGAGCTGAGCTGGTCAGAAGAAGTGTCCCTCAGCAGTGTGCTGTTTGCATTAGAACTTTCAGAAAATGAAGTTCTACCAGGATATAATACAATGATTTACTGCCCTCCAGTGGCAAATACTGGGCCAACTAAAACCATCCAACATTTATTAAAAAATCAATACTCTGCTAATGTACATTGATGTAACGTCACAGTTACATAAAGTTACTTTACAGAAAAGTGAGAGTATAATATGGAAAAAAGCAATGAATGTGTAAAATAATGTGCTAAAATTATGCAGAATACTATCAGTAAATACAAAAAGTCTATAAAGAAATTTTCATCTACCTTATTGAAGCTTCCTTTCCTCTTCAGTTGCCACTTCTGGAGCAGCGACAAAGACACAACAGACACATAAATGTGTTAATACATAAAACTAGTTGCTAATAGATGACAGACGTTATGTTTTTTGTTCTCAGAACGAACATTTCGTTTGGTGGGTCCCTCAGAGACAGTCACACACGCCTCTAAGATGATCACCCCCATGTCTTTCTCTGGGCTGTCATCATCTTCTAAACGCAAGATCATCTCACTTGTTCTGTAAAAGAAGGAAGCAAAAGAATTTGCACCCTCTTTGCCAGCAAATGGTCTGTAGGTTGAGTAACATAAATGTGTCTACTGTCTGGTAATGAGAAAGCAATTACAGCAGAAAATTGTCGCTGTCACAACAAAACCTTGTGTCTCTGAAATGGTAACTCTAAAGTAGAACAACAATGAATGCATAATCAATTATTTTACATTATTTTTAATGGTTTGTTCATTCTGAATTTTCATGTACTGTAAGGGCAGCAAAAAAGAAAAGAATATTTGTTAAAAGCAGAAATTTGAACTACGCAGTTTCTGTATTAGCACAGTCATGTACACGTGTATCATACTTGTCTAGCTCCAGTTTATTAAGTGCGATGGTGCTCAAACCCATGAAGTCGTGTGATCTCAGGTCACGGTCGTACACCTGTGGGAGGATTACAAATGATCAGAAAAGGTTTTGAGAATGAAACTGAGACTCACAGAAGAAGATACTGTAGGACATTTCTGACATACCTGAACATAAACGGTCTGCTCCAGATCCCTGATGGGGATGGAGAAGGACTCGTTCCACACGGGGTTCAGGTTCCTGTACACAACCTTGCTTTTGTATAATGTCTTACCATCCAATTTGAATTTGACAAAAGGGTCACTGGTGCCTGTTCAAAAGAGGTTTGAGAAAAAGCAGCTGTGTTAGTAACGACTTAAATCATATTTTAAATGATTCCACAGATGCTGTACAAAGCACCTGGTGCGTAATAAAATATGTAAGTGTTGAACAGCAGTGTGGTCCTGCTGAAACACTGTATGGCCCACCCAATCTGCAAACCACACACAGACACCCACTTCATACACATATGCACACTGCATACAAGTAGCAGTGCCATTGTTTAGAGCATGGGGGTGGTGGACATGACATATCTTTCAGAAACAGAAGGATGCGAGCTGGTTAAAAAAAACAAGAAAAGAAAAAAAAAATTCTCTGGCCAGCATGAATCCCTCAACACATTAAACAACCAAAACCAGGAGCAACTGGTGTTAATCTCCAAAAAGCCTGTTAAGACTCCATCCTGCTATGGCCGGCTGCAGAAGAGGAGAGGGACAGTGTGTCTTTGTCTATGCTATGGCATGCAAGATTGGTGGTAAGAAAAAGAAGAGGAGGGTGGGGGAGAAAAAAAAAAGAAACAAAAAAACAAAATATGAGTGGAAAGAAAGGAGCCCATGGCTTCATTTGTATGGACAGATAAAGGGGGTGCTTGAGAAAAGCTGCGGGGAGCCTGGAATCACATGACAAAAGGCCCTGTGGGGACGGGCTGTCAGGCCTGTCAGAGCGTTCTTCTCCAAATGAACAGCTCCAGGAGGCAGCTCCGCCCTGCCAGCCGCTGACAAGCCAGCCTCAGGCAGCCTGACAGGAGGAGAGGGGCTGGAGCAGCCAGGGAAGAGCCGCAGTGTGACTGAAAGCGATGACGGCGGAAATTAACACGGGCGGGGTGTATGTGTGTATGTGTGCATGTGGGGTAGGGGGAGCAGCAACAAAAGAGAAGGAAGGTGTGTGAGTGGGGGGTGGGCTTGTCGGACCGCTTTTTAGAGGACATAGCAGCAGTGTGTGTGGTGTCAGGCGGGCCGCGGGCTGGGCGTTAATTGTTAGCCAAATAGAAGCGAGGCACTGGGGTGGGGTGGGGGGGCTGTGCCTCACTGTCAGAGAAACTGAAGACTCAACTAGTGAAGAGACAGAAACAGATCAGGGTGTAAACGGCAGCTACATCTCACACCATCTTCACCTGCAGTCTTAATGAGAGCTGTGAGGTGCACGCTACAACTCCAGACAAAGTGATTTTAGGAGTTTTGGACATGAAACTTTTCAAAATGAGCATATTAAAGTATGTATATTGAGTCATCGAGTAACATAATGTCACAAATGTTATTATTTGTGTCGTAAAATGAATAAACATATAGACTATACGTTCCTCAAAAAAGACTTCAGAATTTCTTGGTATTGTCAAATTATTTTACTCAAAATAAACTACAGTATTTATTGCAATTTACAAAAAAAGAATTGTATTTAATAGCAGCATTAAAAAATAAGTCCAGAATGTCCAAACCACATGTCTAAAACTTTCCAAACCTCAAAGTGTAAGTAAAAGTGTTTGCTTTCAAATGTAAATGTATTTAGGTGTATTACACCATACAGCTTTTAGATTTTTAGCTTATGTCAAAAATAGATAGTGGTTAAATAACATTAATGATTCTCATTATTTTATAATAAAGATGTATCGAGAAACACTAATTTGATTTAGTTCACAAACTTGTAGGGCCAGTTTTCCAGATGAGGATTAAATGTATCCATGGACTGTATTTTCCTTCCAAAGGAGAATCTACTTTCAGAACTAGACTGGACAGTAGCATAGTTATGAGGAAAAAATCTACTGATTTGCAATATTTTACATATCACTGTCAGATCAAAACTTCAATTTTGCCAGCTTTGAAAGCGCATGCTGCTATCTTCATTATATCAAAATTTAATTACATGGATGAATTGTATAGATGAATTGATGAAGTGTTTAAAATTTCATTTACTTACATTAAACATGAATAAAAATGCATTATTTGGAGATTCATGACAGTGACAACATTCTAAATTTGAGATTAGGAATAGTGAGAATATCTACAGTCAGGCCTTTTGTCTTTTAAACAGTGGTCTACTTCTCAAACCTTTTTTATCTAAAGCCTCTTTTGTAGAAACTAAGTGCCACTGCCCCCCAAGTCCTCCCGCTGCTGCCCTCATGGGAATTCAGAATGTCCTCAGAGAAGATTAATTTGCTTGTCATTCAGACCCTACAGGAACTATCTGGTCCTAGACATAAGTATAAATACTTTTGTACAATTTGAAAAAAAAGAAACACTTTTACTTGCACTTGGAGTGGGTTTAAAAAGTTTTAGGTTCACAGTCTAGACCCTAGTATGAACACAAATCATAAATGATAACCAGTGTATACTGCGATGTGGGCATTAAAGAGAATTACATTGATTAGTGAAATTTGCTTTTTGCTTCTTTGCTCCTAGTTTTTGAAGCACTGATCTAGTATATGGAGGACTATCGATCTACTGATGCTTAGACCAAACAATAAAAGCGGAAGATGTTGTTTGATGCTACTACCAGCAGATGGTGATGTGTTTCACTTATTTCAAGGTCTAGACCGGTCCTGTATAGTCTGAACGACAAGTAAGAAAATCTTTTCTGAGGGCTCCTCTGTGTTCTGAGGAGCCGTTTTTATGTCTTTACGGGATTCGATGCTTCTTGTTTTGTAAAATCTAGTCTTCATGTCATCGCCAATAAACATTCTTTCTAGAAATGCTGAGATGAGTCAAGCTATTACCTGATTTAACTGGCTGTGAGGAATATGATTGAAATATTGTAATTATGAGAAATAATGAGGGGATGATCATAATTAACAGCCTCTGGGCATACACCTGTGACACTCATCAGGAGAATTAGGTGCCCAATCATCTTGGCAAGGTCTGCCAGGAAAACTGGCACTGGATCTGAAGAATTGTG
The DNA here is from genome assembly GCA_037577275.1 of Bryconaethiops microstoma. Taxonomy (NCBI): domain Eukaryota; kingdom Metazoa; phylum Chordata; class Actinopteri; order Characiformes; family Alestidae; genus Bryconaethiops; species Bryconaethiops microstoma. Next base: position 1,208,858 of record JBBJLS010000018.1, on the reverse strand, counting down.
CTGGGCATCAAACTGGAATTGCACTCGCTTCATTTGTGCCTAAGATTGTTGCAAACTAAAGGCTCTTGTGAAGATAATTCTGTGTCCATGCTTGAATAAGTGACAGGGAACTGCAGAAAATCTCTCTCTGGCTCCTCATGCAATAGTTTAGGCTGACTGCACTCATGTTGAGTCTAGGCTTTGTTTAACTCACAGTCAGTCTATTTGCATTCACTGTGCTCTGAAGAAGATCTCATTTGGTTCTTCAAATGAGAATGCCAAAATAGAAACAAAGTTTCAATGTTTCTTTCCCAAAACCACATGATTTGACTACTAGGCCTGAAAGCCTACCCATGAGATACAAAACTAGCTTCTATCTGATGGATAGTACTTGCTGTTCACACTAAAACCATTAAAGGAGTGGCCTAGAGTCAGTGACATTGTTTCACTCTGGTCAGACCACATGCCTTACTGCTGCCTTACTGTTGTCTGTTGCCAGCCTGAGAAAGAACATAGTAATGAAGAATATCATGATCATGAACAAGTAATGTAATGGTCATGTTAAAGTAAAAGTAATGTCATGGTCATGTTACAAAGCTGTATTTTACAGCATTTTCTTCGCCCATATATGTTCTGTTGCCACAGATTATCAGCCTTCAAGATCAGCCTTCAAGATCCCACATAATGATATTATCATTAATGCCAGTAGTCAGTGGCACTGTGCTTCTAAAGATTTAAAAATGTTTTTGTCACAGAACTTGTTTGCTCATATATTATGCCTCTTAATTCCAAAAGAAACACATGCTTCTCTATGGTCCATATGTTTAGTTGCGAATGGTAGAACAGCACACTGAGTTCACAGACACTCCCATTTGCCATCTAACGCCCTGTTAAGTGTTGTGTTTTAACATAATAACGCATGGTGAGTTTGTCATTTGTCTTCACTTTCTTTTTTCTGAGTATTTTTCTGGCCTTAGCCTTAAGCACTCTACTGACAGAAGTACACGCACTGTCAGCTCTCAGGATATCACCTCTCACGAAGTCCTCCTTCTGTCTCTTGCTGCGAATGTGGCTTCTATCCAGAGGAAAACAGATGTTTATCAAGCTAAATACTAGACCTACAAGCTGTTTGCCAACCTAGTACTTTATTTGACAGCACTTTATTTCTTACAGACATGTCGTGCTAACTGTTCTGTGATGTTCTGTGTGTCAGTCAAAGGGGCTTTTAATATCAGACTCAGGGAAACCTTCCTGGTCTATGAGGCTGTATTTCAGCACAGCTCGTAGCAGACTTGTTACATCTTATGTAGTACTTACATAAACTATATGGACAGAAGTATTAGGACACACCTCTTAATTATTGAATTCAAGTGGCCCCATACTTCCAGTGAAGGACAATCTTAATGCTTCAGTATACCAAGACATTTTGGACAACGCCATGCTTCCAAGTTTAGGCCGTTTTCTAATCCAGCATGTGCCCCAGTGCACAAAGTAAGGTCCATAAAGGCATGATCAGATGAGTTTGATGTGGAAGAACTTGACTGACCCGAACAGAGCCCTGACCTCAACCCCATCTAGCACCTTTGGGATGAACTGGAACGAAGATTGTGAGAAAGACCTTCTAGTCCAACATCAGTGTCTGACCTCATAAATGCTACAGAATGAATGGGCAAAAATTCCAAAATCTTGTGGAAAGACTTCCAAGAAGATTGGAAGCTGTTATAGCTGCAAAGGGGGGACCGACTCTATATACTTTTGTCCACATAGTGTACTAATATTATATTTTAGGCTGTTTTCAGTTCTCACCTCCTACCTGTTCACAGTAGTTTTTTCTGCCACTGTTTTTAGCCATTGACCTGTCCTCAAATATTGTCCTTGACTACACCAATTACCTAGTGGTTCAACTGCTTCATGCAAATTACCCCCACAAATAAGAAAAAGTTTGGACCATATGAAAAAAACAGTTATTCTTAAATTTACTTTGACTTTTATTTCACTGCTGACAGTATGAACCCAAGCTATTTCAAGTTTTGTCTGATCAACTTTATTTCATTTGTTATTATACATCCATTCCTGCATTTCCAATATTCCAAATAGTAAAGCATTTACTAATTTGTAATGCTGCCATTTCTTTTCCCAGCTCTTAAAAGATGTTTTTGCACTGAGGATACCAACCGATGTGCTTCAGGTGTTATTTTATCCCATTCTCCTGCAAACACATTTTAAGGTGTACAACAGTACAGGTCATTGTGGCTATTTTCATTTCAAAATTCTCCCCACATACACTATTGGGGACAGATCAGGACTGCAGGCAGCCCAGTCCAGTTACCTGCACCCTCTTAGTAATGTGTGTCGAATGTGGTTTTGCATTGTCTTGTTGAAAAATGCATGGACATCCCTGAAAAAGACATGTTGCTCTTAAACCTCAATGTACTTTTTTGAATTAATGAAGTATAAATTACTTCACTGACACAAGCCCAGACCATGACCCTGGCTTTTGGACTTGTTGCTGATAACAGTCTGGATGAATTTTTTTGTCTTTGGTCCGGAGCACATGGCATCCATTTATTCCAAGAATGAAAGAAGACTTCTGACCACAATACACATTTCCACTGTGTAAAGGTCCAGATCCCCCAGAGAAGTCGATGCTCTTTCTTAACATGGTTAACATATGGCTTCTTTTTTTGCACAGTAAAGTTTTAAGTGGAATTTGTGAATGTAATTCTTTATAGTAGTGTTTGACAAAGGTTTGCCAAAGTAATCCCTTGGCCTCATGGTTATATTAGCTATTGATGAATGACTGTTCTTGATGCAGTGCCATTTGAGGTATTGGAGATCATGGATGTTCAGCTTAGGCTTGCACCCTTGCCCCTGACACACTAAAATTCCTCAAGATTCCTTGAATTATTTAATTATATTATGCACTGTAGAGGGAAAAATATGCAAATCCCTTCCAATATTTCTTTGAGGAATATTGTTTTTAAACATTTTAATAATTTTTTCACATCTGGAGATCGTCTGCCCGTCATTGCTCCACGAAGAACCTTTTGTAGATACTGCATTTGCACCAAATCATGATTACAGTCATCTTTTGACATCACCTGTTTGTAATCACATCATCTTTTAATTTTTTTACCTCATTACTAGCCCTAAAAAGCCCCATTGCATTTTTTTGGAATGTGTTGCAAGCCTGAAAAGCACGAATGAATGTATAGTAACAAATGAAATGAAGTTTACCAGACAAAACATGAAATATTTTGGGTTCATACTGTCTGCATTGAAATAAAAGTAAAATTAATTAAAAGCATAAATTAAATATTTTCAATTAATTTTCAATACCGTGATTTGGGATTGTACACAGAGAAATGTTTATCTGCATGTAGCCAATACCTAAGAATGTAGTATTGCAAAATATCCTGCATGTGTTCAGCTTTGATTCCTTGCATACCATGCACTAAAAACATATCAAGAAGCATTGTTACACATCTATGCACAGCAGATTACTATTAATACTGAATACACAGAACTTCTGGGGTGTACAAGAGCAAGAGTTTTTGAAGTGGGTCAGTTTATTTAAACCAGTTTCATTTCGTGTTTATAGCTTATATCATATTGATGTTCTCACAAAAACTGCAGTTTTACTGGTAGTTGGGAGTTTTCAGTAGAATGAAGGGCAAGTGGAAAAAGGTAACTAAGCTCCAGTGCCCACAAAAGAATATATCATTGGGCAAACTATTGAGAAATATGAAAGTGCTCATATATCTGCACGTTGAATTACAAGAAGAAACTAAGCAAAGATAAAGAAAAGCATGCAGCCTTTTAGGTTAAATGCTATAAACATAACAGGAATGTGCTTACCAGAGCGGTCTCTGACAACCAGGTTCCTTCCTCCCTTCAAGTTGATCGTGAGGAGGTACTGGACCTTCTGGGGCTGATAATATAATGACATAAAGTAATATCAATATTATTAAATAAAATTTTATGTGATTCCCAAGTGTTTTTAATATAGTTTTATGCCACAGCTTTCCAAGAAAGCATCTTTTCATTATTTAGAAATGTTTTATTGGAAATTCTGTACAAATAAAGAAAAAAGTTAGATTCTTACTTAAAAATGTATAGAATTCGGAGACATTTTGATGTTTGACCTGAAGGTATGCAGTGCTATAGATCTTGGTCCGTGTTTATTTATTAGTCTTTTTGGTGAAAACATACACTATATGGTCAAAAGTATTGGGATGCCTGAGCATTACACTAACAGGAACTTTAATGGCATTGCATTCAAACACATAGACTTTAAAATGGAGTCCGTCCCCCTGTAGAGTATTTATGAGGTCAGGCTCTGATGTTGGACGAGAAGGCCTGGCTCGCAATCTCTCTTCCAGTTCATCCCAAAGGTGTTGGATGGGGTTGAGGTCAGGGCTCTGTGTGGGCCAGTCATGTTCTTCCACACCGAAACTCATCCAGCCACGTCTTTATAGTGCTTGCTTTGTGCACTGGAACACAGTGATACTGGAATAGAAAAGGTTCTTCCCCAAACTGTGTCCACAAAGTTGGAAGCATGGCGTTGTTCAAAATGTCTTAGTATGCCGAAGCATTAACGTTGCCCTTCACTGGAAGTAAGGGGCCATCTAAATTCAGAAGAGGTGTGTCTCAATACTTTAGTCAATATAGTCAAAATTGAAATTAGGTTAACAAACTGATTTAGCATGCTAGGTTTTTGGGAATGGGGAAAACACTAAAATGTGTAAAGCTCTATACCTTTAGAACAAGGGTTGGGAAACATCAATTCAAGGTGCATCCATTGCTAGCACAGCCAGTCTACTGTACACACAGACTGTGTAAACTCTATTTAAAAGCAGTGCAAAAAGAATGGGACACTCTGGGGTATCTGCACATTCACGGCCCTGTGCCCGATGCTAGGCATTAGCTAGAGGGGTGTAACACTCCAGCAATGACCTTGGGGCAGTGGAACTGTGTTCTCTGGTGTGGTGATTGTAAACTTGCACTAATCATCCAGCATGAGTAACTGACATTAATGATCAGTGGCTAAATATAATCAAATCCTCACAGCTTCCAAAAACTCATGAAAAATCTTTAAAGAAGAGAACAGCCTGCTACTTCAGCCAATGGGGTATGAAGTCTCTATTAATACCCTTGATTTTAGAAGAATTGGTGTATGAGCAGGTTTCTACAAACCATATACTACATATTCCTATGTTTGCATTTGCTTGCTCAAAATTGTAGTTAAAATAAAATAAAGTGGCCTCTTATAGTCAAACGTGAACACACCACACCACAGCACACAGTGTAACCAATGTGAAATTCTTTCTCTTCATTTAACCCATTCGCCAAGTGAAGCAGTGGGCACCCAGCAATGGGGAGGGGGTTACCCAGGACGCAGTGGTGCCTTACTCTAGGGTACCTAGGGGGTGCCACTGACAGTCCTGGTATTCGAACTCACAACCTTCTGATCGCAAGGGCAACTCCCTAACCAATAGAACACCAGCAGCCCAAAATAAGGAACGCTTCACGATTTTGCATGTCCTCCTCGCGCAGGGGCCATGTTAATCTTCTGTGTATCATTCTGATTTAAGCAGATCTGCTGCTGCAGCACATACCTTAATTGGCATAAATCATGCACAATACAAATGGAACAGAAAGGTGGATTGCACGTTACTCACCCTCTTTACTCCCTCTCCTGAGAAATTCGTATCATAGTCACTGCTCTCATTTGGCACCTGACACTGCAAAGATTTGGTTATAATGAGTAACGGTAATAAGTGTTAACAACAACATAATACAAGCAACATCTTGCTTATGATACCTATGCTGAACTATCAGTTTATTAGGCAGTCTCAACATGATCCTGCAGCTTTTTTTAATGATTTTTGAAGGCATAAATGCTTGATTTTGCAGCAGCTTTTCTCAATATATGCAAAAATATGCGGAAACTACAGGAATCTCTACTGATTGTTAGCCTGATATATTTCTTCTTGTTTTGAATGTAGCTTAGTAAGTTCCTGTATTAAACAAAAGCTAAACATATTGATAATATGCATCTCTGAGAACACGCAAACATACTGACTCTTGAGAGACACTGAAATATTTAAAAACTGTCTAATACTGAAATCATGTCATGAAACTACTTGGTATTGAAAATAAGTAGCATATTTCTACAAAAACATATTCAGGAAAGAAGAGAAAATACACAGCTTTCGAGCTAATGTTTACAGAGCATCCAGCAGTTTTGTGATTCTGAATCAGACATTCTCAAGCACACTCAAGCCACACTGCACAGAATGAGTTACACAAAAGATGCCTGCTTACAGTAACTGTGAAGGCACTTCTATGATTTACAAGTTGTGCAAAAATAATGCAGTAATGGCATTATGAGGCCTTGAAAATATTGTAAAAAATCAGTATTAACTATCAAATTCCTCAAGGGGCTAATTAGGTACACTAGTCTTGAACCTACACCTTTTGTCTATTTTATCAACTCTTGCTGTATATGTGCATACACACAATTATTTATAGTAGTTTTCATCAGTGGTCAAATTGTATATAGATATTGTTAATTGTTGGACTATTCTTAAAGCATCAGTGATGCTGAGGTGTTTAAAACAATAAGTCCTTGTCAGTAACAGTAATTGTATATGCATGTACTTGATAAAATGGATATAGCCAAAAGATAGTTGTACCTAATCAACTCAGAATTATGTAGTAGTGTATAGTGTATACAGTACTAACTTCATTCATGTCCTCAGCCGATCCAGTAATGCACATTTCTGTGGATTCTTGTGTCATGAATGCTGTGAGATCCTGGTCATTACACCAAGGGAAGGGCTGGTCCTCAGATGGTGAGCTGCAAGCAGACTCATTGTCCTGTTCCGCAACATACCATGTGGATCTGCTCTCCTGTTCTGCTGCTCTTCTGTCAGACCTATCAGTGGTGATCGGGACATCCAAAACAGCTGGTCTCGCTGATGCCGAAATTACGTCAGAAACAGGCAGCTTGGGTGATGCTGTTATGTCTGGGAAAGTAAACCGGTCCAGAACCTTGGTTGCAGATGGTGTGGATGAGGCTGTGAGTTGGTCCAGGTGCTTGGTTGCAGATGGAGTATATGGGGTAGTATATTGGTTGATGTAAGAAGTGTCTTGGAAAGTGTGTTTCTCTTGAAGCCCAGATGAAAATGGGGTGTCTTGAAGACTGTGCTGGTCTACAGACCAGGTTGAGGATGCTGTGTCCAGGAACTGGTCTGTGGACTTGGCTGAAAGTGGTGCATCGGTAAAAGGGAGCTTATTGGAGTAAGCCACACTGGAGGTTTCACTATCTGTCCCATCATGTTCACTGAAGGAGGCAGAGTCAGGCTCCAGAGACTGGGCAATACTGTCCAATTCTGGTGGCATGGACTGAACTAATCTCAGGTCAGGTACTGAGATACTCCTCCTGTATTTCAGGGGAGTCTTCTTCGCCTTCTTCCCTATCTTCACATTGAATAGGGGCTTGGCTCTCTCTCGGAATTTGGATAAAAGGTTCTTTTTGGGTTCCATTTAAATGATTCTTCCTCCGTTTTTTGTCTAGATAAAGTCTAAAAAAGCGAATAAAAAAATATTTAGAAAAATCATTTCAAAGAAGCGCCTAACATTTACTTAAAGTATATCTGTTGTAAAACAAATCTAGCATTACCAAATGTTTTACTTTACAGGGAAAACATTCTTGACTTGCTATTATATAATTTTCTCTGAACAATTATTTAACCAAAAAAATCTACAATGTCTAATGGTCAGTTCACATGAAATGTAACACAATGTAAATGGTACCTGGCCTTTTTAAACTCTAAAAGGAGAAAAATAAATAAATAACTAAAACTGAGTTATTCTTGGGTATGACAGTCGGAAAATATTAATAAAAACAGCTTTCGACCATGAAGTGTATATGAATTCAATGTATATGTCTTAATCACATTATTTATTTTGGAGGTACTATAGTAGGAAAACCCCCTGAAAGGGAAGTGTTTTAGCTTTAGGTGGCAGATACTGCAGTGTCACAGCTAAGTTACTGTTGTTTGAAGAACAACAATGGGACAAAAATGACAAATAATCTCATCGGCCAAAAAAAAATGGGAATCTAGGAAAATCTGTACAAGACACTGACCCCAAACATACAACCAAAATAACTAGTTTCTTTAAAAAGGTGAAGAAGGTTGAGTGGGCTCTTCGTGGAGGACTTTGAAACTGCATCTGAGGGAACTCAAGACAATTTGCCAAGAGGAATGGGCAAAAATTAAAACACAGTACAGCAAAAAAGCTAATTACGTCTTAACACAGACGTCTCGAAGGTGCATTTGCCAACAATGTCTTTGCAACAAAGTACTAAAGTTATTTATCTGTAGTCTGAAATCTTTGTTTCCTTATGAGTGCAGTTTTAAACCTTTGTTAATCCATATCAATATACATTTAAGTACAAAGAAGCTATGAGTGTCAGTTCAAAGTGGAAACACAGAGGAAGTATATCCAATAAAAGTAAGTGTTTGAAAACCTCACCATATGTCCTGTTGTGAAAGCCAATGATATGTCAAAGGCTTGATTTGTGCTTTGGCAATGTGAATACTGAGTCACCACAAATTACTAAATTACTTTTATTCTTAAAAATTTCCCTTCAGTAGCCAGAAACAATCCTGTCGTTGTTTTAGTACCTGGTGGAGACAAACAGGCCACACAGGTTATGTTACTGTCTAGAGACCTGCTAGAGCATTCTTTGTGAAGTGAGTGTACGGCAGGAACCTACACCTTTGCCTTGGATTAAGGAAGCAACAAACAGGGATGGGCAATGAGTGGTCTACATATCCTCACTGAGCTATACAAATAATAATATCAAAATGTGCTACAGTACTGCTGCTCCGTACTACCATTCCAACTCTGCAATGCAGTACATGAGCAAAGACATAAAAATACTCAAGACATTACAAAAGAACTGCACACTGTATAGTTTTGGGAGTTACATCAACTTACATTAGCCATGAGTGTGATCCTAACGACTATGCGAAATGGTTAACGTGTCAAAAGCAATGTGTGCAGAATATGTGCTGTGTATGTATCACATTTCTATGCACTGAAGTTTCTGTGTAAAAAACTCAACACTTTTTCCTCTGTGGTGGCCCTGCACCTCTGAGCTCAGAACTTGACTGTTTAGACAGGCGACAAATTAAAGGGAAAAAAAACATAAAGTACTTGTATTAGTAAGGTGTTCAGGCACCATGATGCCACAATTATGATAGTGCTGGAAATACAGTCCACTGTATAATACAGTCCAAAATCTCCCATAGGTTTTAAATTAGGTCTGGTAACTGCGAGTGCCATAGCACATGATTTATAGCTAAGAAATTTAGAGAGCTAACACTAGCTATGTTAATTAACATGACTGATAGGAGCTGATTAAATTGCACCTAATTCACTTGTCAAGTCTTTCTGCGCAGGCAATGTTGTTTGTCAGACTATTTTTTGTTACGAATTTAACTTCATTTTCCACTCGTTATAGTATACATTTATTTACATACATTTTTCACACAGTCCTGGCAGTAACAGTGGAATATTTCACACTGTGTGCATGTGTGAAAATCAATATGTTTAATTGAACTTTGGAGTTGCCCAGCCCTACTGATGTTTTTCCACTCAGATCTAAATGCACTTAAATTACTGTCTCGATTCAAACAGTAGCCCATGAAGCAGTCTTTGTGACAAAAGCTCTGTCCATTCATGCCTCAAAAATAAAGCTTCTTACTAGTCACTTGGCCTTTGTGATCGAGATCAGTCGGGTCTACTCAGCAGTTTTGTACATGCCACACAGCAGGTTAGGATGTTAACTGCTTAAAAAGCATAGAAAACTACTAAATATAACATGACTAAATATATTTGTGGTTTATAAACAGTAGATCGCCTCCTGCTCCTGTTAAGCAAGGTGTCCCTCAGGGATCTGTTCTTGAGCCTTTGCTTGCTTCCACTTGGTCACATTATCAGACGTCATGGGCTCAGTCTCCACTGTTACACTGATGATACCCAGATGGCTAATATCAAACTTCCTTAAGCTCAATGCAAATGAAACAGAAGTCCTACTAATTGGCACCAAGGCTGTCACATCTAAACTCTCAGGTTTTAGGTAGATGTTCTCAATGTATCTTCTTGTTCTGTTTGGAATTATTGGACTCTTTATTTGACTCTTCACTGACCTTGGACTCTTATATCAGCTCTCTAGTTAAAAACGTATTTTTTTACCTTCACATCCGTCTATTACTTCCCATTAATGATGCAGAAACACTTATTCATGTTGTCATAATCTCCCGTCTTGACTACGGTCTTAACATAAACCACAGTCAGGATTCGGTATGTAAAAAACTCAGCTCAAATTGCAGCTCAAATTCTCACTTTTACTAAAAAGTCTGAACACGTTTGCCCTGTTCTCCATAAACTTCACTGGCTACTCATGTCATACAGCATTCAGTACAAGCTGCCTCTCATTGCTTTTAAAGCTCTGTATGGTTCTGCCTCTCCCTATCTCACTGAATTATTCCACCTGTACACTCCTGCTCGCTCACTCCGTACCCCTCTGGAACAGGCCTGCACAAAGTCCCTACACTTCAATTGTCTTCAGTGGGAGGCAGATCATTACGTGTCATGGGCTCCAAACTATGGAATTCCTCCTGTCAGAATCTTCCTAGCACATTTTCTATCTCTTCTTTCAAAACTCATTTAAATATATATCTTTTCTTTCAGTGCTGTCTCTCCTCTCGCACCTCTTGGTCCTGTCATCCATCTTGTACTTCCTGTTACTTTCTGTTACTGAGTCACTGCTATTTGTCTGCTTTATGTTCTAAGTCTGTAATTGTTAGTGACTGCATCAGCAATCACACTACTGTTCTTATACGGTTATTGTTATTTTACGTTTTATAGACAAAAAAGGCGCTGCTTCTCATCCGAGCTTGCGCGAAATTATGGAACCATTCCAATGTCAAAATGTCCATTAATAACCATTGTACGCTTGTATATAAGCGAGTATTGGTCAATTAAGAATTGGTCACCAAAAACTGGTGATGTCAAGGAAAAGTGTCCCAGGAATGGACCAAAAGCCAAAAACAAAATATTACTATTAAAATGTTACATTACTATTAGTAGTAGTAGTGTTATTATTATTATTATTATTATTATTGTTACAAAAGGTATCAATGTCATTATGTTCACAGTAGTTACTAGTATGAGAAACATGTATCAACCAAAAAGTCATTGATTGCCTTAAGGTGAATTAAAAGCAGCAGTTTACCCAGGATAAAGACATTACCGGCCCTGTAATAACACACCCTACTCAGAACCTGCATTGAAACAGATTTAACCAGTTTAACTAGTCCATATTTAACCTCTTGCAGCATCTCATGATCACCCCACAAAGAGCTTGTGATTTTCTAGTCTCCTGACTGAGGCCGCAACCCAAACAACACACTTTCATACTTTACACACTACACAACTGAACACACGTCTAAAGGTGGTGTACTATTTTACATACCATTTAGTAGGGTAGTATGCGGTTTGGGTGGGTCCTCCGAGTCTACAGTCTACATCAGTAGGCGATGATCAGACTGTAGAGAAAACAGGGGAAAGTAGGGGATGATCACACAGGGAGATGGTCTTTTATAAAAGAGAACATGGGTGGCAGAGCTGTTAGAAAAACTGATTTAATCTCTGGAATTCATGCGTATACATAATTTCCTTAGACAGTTTCCTTCAAGGTAAATTTACCTCACACGCTGTAAAAGCAGGAGTGGTAGATTATTAATGGGCTTGCTGTCTGACAGCGGGTTAAGTACTGGGCTAAATATGCCAGTTAAACTCGTGTCTGTATTCTAGACCGTAAAAAGGAGGGATGTGTTTTCAGTAAATCACTCTGAAGAAGCTGAGATAACTTTATCCTTTCATTCTGTAAAAGAGCTGGGCTGGTTCATAGGGCTGGGAGTTTCTCAAAGGTTGGACCCACAAGAACACAACATTTTTCTCTAACTGTTTCATAAAATCTCTCATCTCTGTCACAGGATAAAATAAAATAAACCAAGCGATTATTAGAAGTACTAAAAGATTTTGAAAGTACTAAAATGAAATGGTGTTTATCCACTACGCTGCCCGCTGCTGTAACCAACTGCCCAACAGTATCAGATCTGCACCAACTGTAGATTTAAAAAGCGCTATTCTCCTCCACCTTCTCTTACATATCTGCACTTCTATTGCACTTTCAGTTCTTTAACAGATTTTTAACTGTGTATTTTATGTATTTCTTACATTATTTTATTTTATTCTATTCTATTTTATTTTTATTCTATTCTTGTAAAGCACACTGAATGGCCTTTTGAGGATGATAACGTGCTTTATAAATACTCTTGACTAGAATAAAACTGGAAACAAACAGATCATACACAGCTTTTGACACCCAGTTTTGATCTTTTTAGCAAATTCTTAGACTGTGGAGCAGCGTACTGTGAAATACCCACCTATAGCTAACTCCACAGCTTAAAAGAAAAAACCCCGACAACCCTTCAGAATTCCTCTTAGCCTTAAGAAAAGAATAATATATGAGCAGCCCTCACCTGTACTCAGGTAAAAACACTACAGGACACAAGACATGTTAAGAAAATCTCTCCAACAACAGCTTCTGTCAAGTGTCTCATTCAGCAGGTTTGTTAGGTGTAAGAGAGGGGGCGTGGTTTGTTTTGGTGGGCGTGGTTTTGGATAAGCGAGTGGATAATTGTTGGGGGGGTGGTTTCTCAGACGGGGCGTGGTTTCTCAAACGGGGCGTGGTTCAAGCACCAAGCTCACATTTCACACACTAGCTCTCACCCTGACTCTAAACATCAGTTTTGTGCAAGAACAAATTCAATACCCGTTTATTTCAACACGAAGTCTTACTCATTTAAAGTGAGCACATATTCACGTTACACAAACTTCTCTTTTCCAAAGGAGCTGATAATTATTCAAGTCAATTGAGTTGCTGCTGAATGTGTTAGGAATGTCTCCCTCTGCTGGTTGTATACAGCAACTGCAATTTCTCCCATAGGCAACAGGCTACACGAGAAACAAAACGGCCGATTCAAACTGTATTAAAGCTAATGGGATTTACAGCTGTGTGATTTTATCCATCTGTTTTCTGATATTATTACAATTCCAGATTTAGGTGTTGTTCATGAAGCCTGTCCTCCCAGATCAGTGAGGAACAATATGGACAAAAGCATTGGGACACACCTGGTATTTAAGGGTTTGAGCTAGGCCCCTTACTTCCAGTGAAGGACAATCTTAATGTTTCAGCATACCAAGACATCCTGGACAATGCATTGTTTCCAACTTTATGGACACAGTTTGAGGAAGGCCCTTTTCTATGACTGTGCCCCAGTGCAAAAAGCAAGGTCCATAAAGACATGGTTTGATGAGTCTAAATAGAGTGAAAGCTGTTATAGCTGCAAATGGGGGACAAAGTCCATGTTAAAGGCTATGTATTTGAATGTAATGTCATTAAAGTCCCTGTTGGTAGGTCAGGCATCATAATACTTTTGTCAGGCATCATAATACTTTTATCCATATAGTGTATGATTTGTGTAAAATGCGCAGTCAACCAGCCAAGTTAGCTACGGCTGTATTATAATGTTGTGGTCAGTGAGTCCTGGAGTGGTAATAAGAAAGCTGATCAGTGTGTGCTGATTGTTGGATTATTGGAATGACTTACTAACACAGGTATGGTAATTTACTTACAAATAGACTTTGTGAATCCAGCAACCTCATTTTCTGTCTGTATTATTGTCCCCAATATTCACTGCAGCCTCAGAATGAAGTCAGGTGAGTGATTATATAAATATACATATTAGGGCTGGGCACGTTAACGCGTTATTTACTTAACAGTGACAATTATTTTATCGCGGACTCTTTAGGGTAACTTGTTTTTCTATAACAAACTATACAAAACGTGAATGCCCTGCAGTGGCAAATAGCTGTGGTTTTATATTTGATTTGATTACATTAAGGTTGAGATTTAGAAGAAAAATTTGAACTGAAGCTGTGTAACTGTGTTAAAGGGAACACTGTTGTTGAAAAACCTTATTAGTTTAAAGTCTTTGCAAAACAAATGTTATTGCACTTTTGTTCATATACCAGTACTTTAAAAATAAAAGTGCGTAATACACTACTTTTGAATTATTTTAAATCGCGATTAATTACATCATATGCCGATGTGATTAATCGCGATTAAAAGTTTATATAATCATATATATATATGTGTGTGTGTGTGTGTGTGTAACAAGTTTTGCTGCCTTTTATCACCTTTCAACAAAGTGTGATCTGAAACTGGGAAGGAACAGGTCAGTCATGTGCTGAACGGTGTGTGAGATATAGTCTTTATTCACATAGAAAAAAATCCTTGTGATGCAGATTACGGAGCGATTTAGCTCAATAGACCACAATACCATCTTCTACTGCTGAGGTATGTGCTCATTAGCCCAAATGATGGTTCTCAGGAACAGCTTTGGTTGCTTCTTCCAAATTGTGTTGATGGGCAGATTCTTCAGTACTTCCAGCCCTAAAGGATCTTTTCGGGGATGGATACATGCATTAGAATATAAATCCTAAGAGTTTTCTTTAAGCAACTAACTAAATACCCATCTTCATTCTGAACTTAATGTATCTGATGCTGTAACACACACACACACACACACACACACACGCATTCACACAAAGAGGATGATTTGAATGGCACATCTCATGTTATTTCACCTTAGTAATACGAAGTCTTTCAAATATCCTTTTAAATGTCCCCATTTTCTGCTTTTTACTACTGAAATTGAAAAGCATCAGTGTTTGGTAGCAGTAAAAGTTTGAAATCAGTGTTTGGTATCAGAATTAGTATTACTGGATCAACAAGTAAATGAATTATCTCGTCCCCATTAGACTATAGGATGTCCTGATGCCATTAAACATTAGAGCGAGTCTCACATTTTACCAGGGGTACACAATCACAATTAAACAGTCTGCAAAATTTTGCTTAAAACATATAACTGGCAATGGGCAAATGTATTATTTTGATTTTGCCAGTCTGTGTTGTTTTAATATCATGAGCACTTGCACTGAATTTGAAAGCTGCTACACCTGTACCAATATGTCACAGCATAATCACACAGCACTCGTGCTAAACTGCCAGCCGCCTCTTTTTTCTATCTGAGCCTTTTATACGATCCGTTATTTCGAAAGGCTACTGATTTTTCATTTACAAGATGAAAATGTCGGTCTGAGCAAATAATGTTATTTATATTGTTTCTCTGGCAATAAAGACAGTACTGGAAATCTGTGGAATGTGTTTTATATGGTCATTTAGCGAGCACGTTATGAGGCCAAGGCTAATAAAAACAGACCATCGGCCACAAGTCAGAATCTGAATCAGCCATGAAAAAATCACCCTGCATTCCTCACGTTTACGGCAAAGCATGTTTTCTTGATGCTATCTATTCCTGGGACATTAAGCATTGACTGTTCCTGCTTTCGATTTCCAGAACATCCCAATGGCTCGTTTAATTTTAGAAACTTCATGGATTAAATTCTTATTAGCAGTAGTTTTATTTATGAATAAATTGCTCTTAAGTTTTTATAGAACAAAACTGCAGTTTTGTTGTCTTATAACTTGTGTGTGACCTACAGGCCATCACTCATTCATCACACATAAGTCAATACGTTAATGAGTATTTACAACATCAACTGTAATTGCTTGTGATTCTAGATTAAAGGGCTGCTTTTAGGTCTAGAACTAACAGCCGTCATCTGTGATCAGATCAGTGCTCGGCCCAAATCCATTACTCCACTTTTTTTTTCATAGTATGTTCATTATAGGAATGTTTCATGAGATGTTGTTTGAATTCATGGATACTGTTGGATATGTGGGTCCAGTGGTCTGGTTCTGTTACTCAGTGCAGTAATAGGAAAGCAAGTAGAGTTTGCATTTGAGGGTACATTGAGGTTTTTAATAAAGCGGACAGTTTCTAATATTTGGGACTTCACAGGTGGACAAAGTCTGCTCAGATTCAGAGAGTTGTTCACTTCAGTTTGTACAGAATAAGCAAGAGAACCTATGTTACACAGTAAAAGCCAATATCTTTACTTAAGTGAATGCAGAATACAAATTTGTACAACATCTCTAGCATAATATCTTAGTCATTCAATAAAAAGTTCACTAGAATATTTATTGTATAATGAAGATAAAACAACACATTCAAGGGAAATATAATGCAGATTAACTTAAAACTTTTTTTTTTCTCTTGACTTTAGTTTTTCTTTTTATCTGAAACATTTAATTTCATTCATGGCAACAAAGTCCAGCTTGTGCCGCCAAACGGTTTGAGCGCTCAAACCGTGAACAGCTTCTTGAAGTGAACTAGGAACTACAAACAATTACCAAATACATAGTTCTGTCTTTAGAAAAGCCATAAAGCAAAGCGGTGTACTCTTGCACAGCAAAGTGAAGAAAAGTTCTCTACAAAGACTCATTTTTCTTCCCTAAACCCTTCATTTCACATTCAGTTCATTTTGTGGATGTCGTAAGCGACGCCTGGATCAAAACGAGCGACTCCCTCCCTTTAGATTTCCTAAGTATTTATTGTGTGTGTGTTAGGGGCTGATAGACGATAGGTGACTATGGCCAAACTTCGATGGCGAGGTTTTTTTTTCCCATTGGGGATGAAACTGGTGTTGATGAGAAATTTCAAGCTTGATTTAGAACACCAACTACTCTTTGGAATAAGGCTCTAACTGTGCACAAGAGAGAAACTCTAGAAATTCCCTGATTGCTAATCATGAGCTAGTACGTGTGTGTGTGTGTGTGTGTGTGTGTGTGTGTGTGTGTGTGTGTGTGTTTGTGTGCGCATTGCAGTTTGAGTGCCCTGCACGTGATTACTCCACCATGCAGTGCATAGCACCGCAATGGCATTATTGCATTATTGCTTGTCTACCCTGAAAGGTGTTGATTGTGATTATACACTTGATGGACATCATAAAAAATATGGATTTTTAACTGAACTTCCAGGCTTCTCCTTTAAGTCACACTTTGTTGGAGACAATGGTTAGCAAAAGCTAGGGCTCGTATTAAGGTGATTCAGAGTCAAAATGGCTTTCTGTTGTACTTCCAGTGGAGCCAATAAAAATGTGGGCCAACTTCAGATGCAAGCACTTAAGGGTTTACGGTTAACAGTCATTTTCTCAGCTGCTCAGATCCAGAGCATGTTGTTTATATACTAGGCAACAATATGAATGGGCACATTACTATTTTTTTCCTCAATTTGTTTTATTCTAAATGGTCTTATCAGTGTGGACACTGGTGTGGAGCCGTCTCAGTGGCTCTGTGTGCTGGGCTGTGTGTTGCTTTTGAGTCTGCATAGTTCAACGGGAGCTTATTGCCAGCTGCTATAGTGCCTGTGAAGGCAGGGAGGTATCTAAAATGCAATGAGAACACCCAAAGAGAGGAGGGTGGGGGAAATAGATAGCAAATTTAAAGAGAGGGAGCCTTTTTTTTTTCCCCGATGGCGAACCCGACCATACGATCAACATGTGCAATCCAGCAGAGAGATAGGTTTGCATTGTCTAGCGTTTGAGCTGTCTTTTTGCTGCTGAATTCCCCTGACACTCGGCCACCTCGAAGAGTGCAGAGGGGGGCAGTGAGGCGTGAGCCAGACGTTACTGCTGTTGCGGACGAAAGAAGAAGCGCAGACGAAGAGCCTCGGCATGGAAGGGTGTATATATGCAGAACAGAGAGCCAGCACACACACGTACACACATATGACAGTACACCCCCTTCGTGGAATCCAGCACTAACAGAGCAATTTGATGCCTCGGAAATCGGATCTACTTCCACCGAGCCGATTCACCAAATGAAAATGGGAAGGAAAAAGTGTGTTCTGTACATCACACGTATGTATTAGGTTTCAACAGGGTTATAATATTTACAGTACGTGGGTAATAATGTGGAACATTAAGTGCCTTTGGAGAGGGGCTTGATTGAATAGAGGATCAGAGTGTTAATCCAATTGAAAATTTGAAGCCCAACAAAACCTCTCCACAACTCATGAAATGTGTCTTCAATGGGGTTCAAATGGATAAAGCTTGAAATGGGTCCTCGGTTTTTAGGCAGTATGTTCAGCAGCCGTTGGCTCAACCCACTCGTGATGGGTACAGTGAAAAAGAGGGAAAAAAATTTCCTAGGTACAGTGAAAAGAAGGGGAAAAATCATTCTGTTTTCAGTAATGTGACAATTTTTCCTTTTACAAAAACAAAGAATGAAAAGAAAGCGATAGTGGAGCTTCAAACTTACAGCACTGTTGTTACAATTTCTTGAGGACAGACATTCACCATCATTAAAGGGAAAACGACCCAAAAAAAGAAGAAAAAAAAAGACCTTCGTTCAAATAAAAACACTTTGATTATTATTAGCAGTAATGAGTCAGATTTGAAGAAAGTACAGTATAGTTAACAAAATAGTAAATATTAACCAGTGAATACTCTACTTAATAAGGATCTCGCCTTGTAAACCTGGCAGTAATCCACAAAAATATACTTTTTTCTTCAATCTGGTGAAGGTACAATACATACGTACTTACACCGAAGGTGATATATATTAAAGTTGCTATATACATAATAAAAGAAAAAAAGTTTGGCTCAAATCTTTAATTTACAAACAGAACAGCAAGTGTTCATGGCTTTAGATATTGTTTCAAGATCTGGTTTGCATGTGTATCTATTTTTTTTTTTCATAGTCTGAAACAAAGTACAATATGACAGGACTAGTATGAAATGGATAGTGAAAGAGAATGAGGATTTTCAAACCTATAACAAAACAGGAATTAACATATAGGCTTTGGCTTATTTTACCATTGAGTAGTTTGAGCTGCATTAAATTGAGGACTCCTATCTTCAGTTCAACTGGGCTAACCTTGAACTTTTTTTCCTTTCCTTAAAAAAAAAACATGTATCAGTAATGCACTGTACATTTCATGGTTTGTGTCTGAACAAAAAAATAACACTAAAGTCATGAATTGTCTTTCCTATGACATAGCTTTTAGCTACTATCCTAATTCTGAACAAATGCGATCTCATTTTAGATATGTACTTCCCTTTGTAAACCACAAATACGAACATGGTCACTCTTGAATAAGTTAGCGTGTGACTTTTAGGGTGTGTGAAGTTAGAAGATTTAAGTCAAGAGGCCAGCAGGCTAGAGCCTTCAGAAAGAGATCAGGCCCTTAAACTTGCTCTGATTGTTTAAAGCCTGCAAATTCAACAGCAAAAACAGCTACTACAAGTGCCAGACCGAACCAGTGACTACAATTACCTAAAATGTCTCAATTCACGTTTTTTTTTTTTTTAAACATTGAACTCTCGCAAAAATCCGCACTGCATCAAGTACCTGATAACGCCTGTTCCAAGTAATCAAACCAGTCCTGAAACGACTGTTTTTTTTTTCTCCCTCTTTCTCTCCCCGCTTAGTTGCACCACTTAATTTCGATATGTCAGGACATCTTTGAATTTCCTTCAGCACCCGCCTCCTTCCAAAACTAACAAAAAATGAAGTTAAATAATAACAATAGAATAATAATGAGGACCCTCCCTGCTCTGGCCTCTAACTTTCTTGCCCTGCATGGCCCATCTGCCGGGTGGCTGTCCGGAGCTCGGGCCGCCCCGGACCGGTTTTATGTGACCCAGGTGTCCATGCGCATGCGCTTGACGGAGGGACTCTGGCGCTCCTCGGTTCCAGGGGCAGGAGGCCTTCCCAGGCCCAGCGGGGGCGAATGGAAGTCGGCTCGGTGGTCCTCGCGGTCACTGCCATCATACGAGGAGCAAGAGGAGCTGAGGCTGTCCACAGGCGAGCGGCCCATGTCCGGCCGGACAGTAGGAGGCTGGGGCGGCTGCTGCTGAAGGTTAAAGCCAGACGGGGTGACGCGCTCACGAGGTGGTGAGATGGGCTCCGATTTGATGTTGACATTCTGGCTGGTGTTGATGGAGAGGTTGGAGCCCTGAGGTACGTGACCACCACCCCTGAGCAGAAAGAAGAGAAATATTAATACTATTAGAATTCATTTTTTTACTGTAAATTTACAGGATATTTTGGGCCCCAAACCAGGACAACAGCTAGAACTCTATATATAAACACGTAAATACCAGCCTTGAATTTCTCTGCACAACATCCACAAAAGCAGTTATTTAAATACATTTATTGCATGTTTAACTTTTTCATTGCACCTCAGCTCACTGGACAGTAATAAAAGGCATTTCACTGCATGTCACACTGTGCATGGTTGTGCATGTGATAAATAAAAAAACAATTTAATTGCTTTTATGTTTATATATGATTCAAATGGCATCTGAGTATTGGGTGTCTGCTCAATTTGCATATTGCCATCACAACAAATATTCTATAGAAGATATCTTTTGCACAATCAGAAGTGGCCATGATAAATCAAATCTGTGCACAAAACATGCAATCAACCAAATGATTGTTTTGATTTTGGCTGATCTGTGTTGCAATTTAATGAGGTTAATAATTTGAGGCAGGTAAGTGCACTTGTCACGTATTTGAGTGCTACTGCCATACCTCTACTGAAATACTGTAGCATGATTACGCAGGACTCATTGTACTAAATATTGTCGCCTCTAACTTTCAATGTAGCACTTTATTTTATCAAACATTATACAAGCTGCAGCTTTGGCAAACAGAAACATCCGAGTGTTTTTCACGTGTTCATTAAGCCCATACTGTGTGAGCTTCGGGTTTAACAAAAGCAAATGAAAATAGGCCATAGGCCAGGAGCCCATTTGGCAATAATGACATTGGCCATAAAATCTGTACAAATTGTAAGAATTTACAAGAATGAATTTAGAAGAAGCTAAAATCACAGAGATACTGTGAAAATATTTTTGTTACAAATAATGTTTAAACAGTTACAGAAATAAGAACTTCAGACCTCTAAGGGCTAAGTAGTGCAGAAACAGAGGCATACAAGCACACACACTTTGTAGAGAGAGCACTGTATGCACATGCACACACATGTTCACATGAGAGAAGCCCATGGTGTGAATTCTGTGCAGCTACTTTCATTGTGAGTGTGAGCGTGTGACCTTATGCCAGCCTGTAGGCGTGTGTGTGAGCGTCTGTGTGTGTATCGTGTTCCTGCATGTGCGTAAGCCTGTATTGTCTGAGTTACTCACACCAGCGAGCTGAGAGCTGCCTGGCCCAGTTGATGCTGTTGCCATGCCGACACCGAGCCCAGTGAGAGCCCTGGAGGACCGAAGCCTTGCAGAGAGGAGAGCTCAGCGCTGCTCAGGGAATATTCTGGAACAACAACAACGGGCTGCCATTGAGCACCACTAACACCTCCACACCTCAGGAGAACAGCAGGTTGTGGGAAATGACTGAATATCCATGTTTGAGAGTGTGTTCTGTACTTGAAGTGTTAGGTCATGTATTTTTGATGGGCGATTTTCCGCAAAATTTTTCAGTAAGCAATGAATTAAGTATGAACGCAAATGTAAGTGTGTAAAACATGTCTATGTGGTGTGTGGGGATGTGTGTGTGTGTGCGCGTGCATGCGTGCGTGTGCGTGTGTGTGTGTGTTTGATTTTGTACATTTTAAGAACTACAGTGTGTTAACCAACAAAAAGCAACATGTTTCATTTGTTTAAAACAAAAGGCAAAGGGCAAAGCCAGTCTCTTTTTCTTAGTGAGGTTAAGATCAGAGTTAATATAGTGTTATGCTGAAGGTGCTGTCCCACTGCTCAGAGTGGTTAATGGTAAGAACCCTGAACTACTGAACTATCCATGCCCTGGTCTGGTTTTCCAGGTTGTCTTGACACTGATAGACAGGCTAGAGACGTTCTGTAACTGTAAACTGTAAAGTGCACATTTGTGGTCAGTGGAGATGATAAAACTGACAATGAGATACAAGGTAAATGTACCTAATGAATTGGGTTCTTAGTGTACGTACATAAATGTGTGTGTGTGAGTTTTAAACTCACCAGTGTTGTAGGCAGTAGGCATGCCTGAGTAGACCAGGCCTTGTGGTTGTAGACTCGGGGTGGTGACGGACACCACGGGTGTGGCCAGAGGCTGAGTGGACTGGGAGCTGCTTATCCTCTGTGTATTCTGCAAACAGCACATGGAAGCAGACAATAACATAGAGTTAATAACACAGAGATATTTCTATGTGCCTTTTGCTGATCTAGTACTTTTTAATCACCTTTTAAGGTTCAAATGTTTTTTTAATTGCTGTTTGGCATTAAAGAATAGTTTTGTTTTCGATCTAAATACACCTACACAGACACTACTTAACATATAAAATACTCCTTAACACTTACTAGAATGTTTTAACTTTCAGAATCTCTGGTTGCACTTCAGTTTTTTACCACAACGGGGCACTGTAGCTTCACTACAAAATGTCTGATGAATTTATCACTTTGAACAACATTGTTTACCAGCTGGATTGTATTCAAAAGGACAAGAAAATATGAAAGTGGTACAAATTAGGAGTCTGATCACAGACATGTTATTAGGGGCTATACTGAGACGTGACCATGGTCTGTTGGTGGAGGAGCTGTGTGCTAAACAAGGTTCGGTGGCAGGGAGGAGATAAGCTCCCACTGGCTCATATTCAGGCTAACTTCTGGATATCACTCACACAAGATCACTGTCAGTGTAATTCATCCTCACCAATAATGTTCCAAAGCAACACAAACATAAAAGCAGATATTTCCAACATAAATCAAAGAAAACGCAGGGCAGATTCAAGTAAAGGTAATCCCCGAATACCTTGAAATGTCCCCAGGTAGTGTCAAAACAAAACACTTGCCCGGTGTGTTTAAGCTTATGCAGTGACTTGTTATGTATACATCTCAGTGTTGTCACAGGCATGCAGTGCAAGCATTCAGTCACTCTTGGCACATGTTCATGCATAGTGCACACACAAAACGCACATCTACACACACACACACACACACACACACACACACTCTGCTACAGCCACTCAAAATGCTTGAACTATTTACTTTTTATAAAGTTCGCTTGAACTAAATTAAATTCAAGACATTCTATTTGAAAAAAAGTGAGCAGAGGATAAAGCTTAAAATCCATTGTTCAACAATATATGCTTATGAAAGTCTCTAGGTTTCAAAACATGCTTTTGTTCAAAATGACTGGGTGAATGTGCTCATAAAAGGTTGATGGGCAGCTCTGGAGACGCAATAATATCTCTTTGTGACTGATTTAGTTCATATCTTCCTATTGTTTTGCATAAACCTGAATTTTTTTTAAGGGCAAAAACATAGTCTAGTCATTTCGTTTCTCTCTGTGGTTGGCCTCTTCCCTCAATAACATGACCTCATGCCGGCCTCTGCTCTATCTCTCTATGACGTCATCCCGAATGAAGTAACCAGACACTCAAAAAGGCAAAGGAACTCTTGAGGAGGACGAAAAAAAATGAACAGCTTCAAGTAAATGTTGAAAATAATTCATGGCTGAGCTGATGGTGGGGGATTTCTCTTTTTTATTCATACGTCTCCTTGTGAATGCTCACATCCTCATACACACAAAGACACCCACACACAAATACTGAGAAACTATTGCAAACTTAGGAAACTGAGACAGGCTGTCTTGAGCTTAACCTAGGACAGATTAGAAAACATGCAGTGAGTTGAACAAACCAAGTTTAAACCGGACTTCCTTTGCACACTTTGCTGCACTTATGAAATCATCCAGAACTCAGCTCAGTCAAGCTTAGCTCAAACCCAAGCAAGTGCACTCGTGTTTATCATGTCATTTCTTTTCTTTTCCTGTGCTAACATGTGGCTTTGCTAGTTTAAACGGTGAGGGTTGAGAAGAATTTCGACCATTCTCTGGTCCAGGCAAGCGGTGCAACTCACCAACTCCATCTCCTCCTCCTCCGACTGTTCCCAACAGAAAAAGAACAGAGGATGGTATCAGTACGGAGCCTGTGCGGCCCACCTACGCTTAAAATCGTGACTTACTATGGAAGGCATAGTCCAGCTATAAGGGATACTTCCAAACCTGATGTTTCTATTTAAGCATTGTCCTTTTATATAAAAATATCAGTACTGAATGTTACTGCTTTTTATGACAAAATGAGCTGTCTTTGATGTGAAAATGCTTTATTTGGCAAGTTTTCACCTTTTTATCTGCACAACTAAACTAATAAACATGGTGCTGTTGGTATTAATATATATTAACCCTGGTATCACATATTGGATCCAAAAAAAGATGCTATCTCCCATCCCTACCTCCTATTTTAAAGCCATCTACAGCATGTCTTTTATCCTAAACTTATTCAAATCAAGTGTATGGCAGGTAAAACCAAATGCTACTCGGGTTACATGCTATTGTGTCCTTTAGTCAAATGAATTACGCTCTCCAGTCAAATTTGTCTCCACAACTTATTGCCTGGTCCAGCTAGAGTTTGCCTTTGTGTAATGTCAGCACGAACATGCGTTCGTTCAAGCCAATCGAAATAAAGCCCACAGAGCTTAGAGCCAGTTTAATAAGGGGAGAGGATAAAAGAGTGTTGTAGGAGCATAGGTTTTTAAACGCTCAAGGAAATCTCTCTCAGGGACTTGACCTCGCTACTAAGAAGTGCTTAACCTTTCACGTCAAAGCATAGTCAATACATCGGCCGTTGAGCCCAATGGCTCCATCAATTTCTCTGCTTCTCGTTCATAGAGCCCTCCACTTACATTAATTGATCGTTTTGTGGAGGGGATGGAATAAATGCTACACCACAGGAGAGTAACAAAACACACTGACCTGAAGATATACTGTAGTAGCCTTGCAAAAACGATGGCCAGTCACCTTAGCAATGAGTTAGAGGTGTTTTTTAGAGCTAAAAATATCAGAATACATGATAATAATGACTACTTATGTTGGTTTTAATAGTTTAATAAGAACTGGGAAAAAAAGCATTGCCCACATAGTGTATTATATATATGTGTGTGTGTGTGTGTGTGTGTGTGTGTGTGTATTGCAATTAACAAACAGAAGAGAAAGAGACACATACAACCCCAAATCAGAAAAAGTTGGGACAGGGTGGAAAATGTGAATAAAAAAATTAAGCGGTAATTCACAAATGTCCCTTAACTTTTATTTCATTGCAGTCAGTATGAACACAAGATAATTCATGTTTTAGGACTCCTTTAGGAGCAAAGATGGGCTGAGGATCGCCAGTTTGCCACCAAGTGTGGGCAAAAATCTTTGAAATGATGAAGAAAAACGTTTCTCAAAGAAAGATAGGAAGAGATTTGGGCATTCCTCCCTCT
>JBBJLS010000018.1:1126972-1153519 GCA_037577275.1 Bryconaethiops microstoma | reverse complement strand
GTGTGTGTGTGTGTGTGTGTGTGTGTGTGTGTGTGTGTGTGTGTGTGTGTGTGTGTGTGTGTGTGTGTCTGTGTGCGTGTGAGAGAGAGAGAGAATGTGGGGAAGAAGGAAAAAAGAATAATTTGTGTACTAATACACCTAACAGGCAGTGTTTGATATGATGCTGAATAAGAGTGGCATTGTTTACAAAAGTCACACACGGGTTGGTGGTTATACTTACCTCGCGCCCACAGCATAAAATCAGGTCACATACCATAGGGTTCTAGAAACCGCCGGGCAGAGCTTTGGTAACCCTCATCCATATCCTCATGTGAACGAGGCTGCCTTGCTGTCATTAGTGATTCCAGCCAAATTAGGTCAGCTAATGACATACTTTGAGTTCTGCTACACTAAACTGCCAAAGTAACCTTGCTCTGTGAAAAAGGCAAGCAATACACTACATGCACTACATGTTAAAAATCCATATGGGTTTTTTTAATCCAGTAAACATCAAGGGTGTATACGTGTCTCACTTCAGGCTCTTATTTTCTTAATAACAGAACATCAGTTTAATTATAGTGCAAAAACTGACAACTGACTAATAAGCTCTTAAACTGCCATGCACAACCTCTTAAACTGCCATGCACGTATGCAACCCACAATTGCTGAAATTAACTAGACCCTCATAACAATTTTATACAAATGAATACATTTCAAAATATTAAGCCAGAAAAGTCACTATAGCTCAAAATTCATATGTAACCTTGATGTGATAATGATAATGTTTACAGTGTTGTGAAACTTTGCGTTTGAGCACATGGTCCACTTGCATGGTTAGAAAGAGTCAAGCTCTTCTGCCTGTGAGTCAGAGTGAGAACCACTCAGCTGTTTTCCATGGCCTTGTAAAAGGGCGGAGTACTCTCTCCCTCACTCTGTCTCTTTCTCTCTCCAAAACTGAATTAACCCTCTCTTGGCTCCTGTTATTGTGTAAGCCTGTGCCAACACCTGGGGAACAAAGGTTATGGTAGGAAGATCTGTGGTGTGTGTGTGTGTGTGTGTGTGTGTGTGTGTGCATGCATCATGGTTTGAGCAAAAGAAAGGGAGTATAAAAGGGAAAAAAGGAAGGAGAGAGGGTGCGAGGCAGCTGGCCTGCATATTCACATGCATCCAAATGCATAAATATGCATGAATGTGAATAAATGTTTGCAAATCCATCCTTCTTTTACAATTACAGAAGAGCTCCCTGACATTATTTACATGTAACCTTTGCACTCTGACATTCAAGAATCTGTTACACATAAAAGCTCTTTGAAGTCTAGTCTATGGTGGACTGCCAAGTTTTTTTCTCTTCTCCTTTTATAAGTCTGAATCACATCATATGTATTACCAAATCATAAGCAATGTCAATTGATTAAAAATCTTCCGCTGGCAGCCCACAATCACCAGTGAGATCAGCTCAGTCTGCCATACACAAATAATCCAGCACTACAAGCAAAGGAATTTTAATTGAAAGCACAGGTATGACACTGTGTGTGCCAGTTCATCTATACTGTATGTTCAGGGGGAAAAAAAACTGCTTAATTTAAGCCTGAGCCAGGAGAAATAATCTTTCATGTCAATGCTGGAACTGTTGCAGCAGCCATTTGAGATTACCTCACCTGAGAGTAATTCACTGTTGAAACCTGCATACAGACAATATGCCAGTACAATAAGCTGGAGTGGAAAGGTATCAGAAAAACTGTGCTGTCATTAAAATTCTTGATCTACTGTTTTCTTACATCTGAAAATGCCAGCTGCCCTTCACTTTACTCAAACAGTTGTCAAATGAATTAACAGAAATGTTAAAAAGATTTTTAAGTTGTATAATCATATGTTAAGTTAATCAGAAGTTAAGTTTCCATACTCCTATAGAGTTACAATGTAGGAGATCAGGTTTTCCTCCAACAGTGAGTATAAGCATCACAGAGAAAGTGTGTGAGAGAGAGAGAGAGAGAGAGAGAGAGAGAGAGAGAGACTGAAGGATCAAAAGATACATTCTCCCTCTTATTGAATTACATTCAATCATGTTTGGCCGTGTTGGTGATGCTTCCCCCCCTCCCTCTGGAGCGTAATCAATTGCTGGAGAGGCGGCCTCCATTAGCCCTCCCTCTTGCTGTCTAGGGACTGGTGCTGATGGTAACCAGAAAAAGAGAGGGATGTAGAAAAAGATGGAGGGGAGGAAAGAGGCTGGTTAAGTTCAAGTAGAATGGCGTACACAGCAAGCTCCTTCATCGTTTCCATTTTTGTTTCCATTATACCTTTGTACTCTGCACCAAAGCAGGAGGCCTCTGCTTAAGAGAGCAGAGAAAGTTCAAGTATAATACAAGGCAAAGCTTCTCATCGATTCCATTATGCCCGAAATCTTGGCCTCGAAACGTGCAGAAACACAGCAAAACACTCTAATTGGAAATCGCTTCCCCGCAAAGCATTTTGCCAGCCCTGTAGCTCTCATTCGCCCGGACCGATTCATATGAGCACAAATTGCAGCTATAAGTTACATATTTCCCCTGTAATATCGCATTACAGCTCAGTCACTGAACTCTAAGGCATGCCACATTACAAGGAAAAATGATAGCGATATTTTGCCGGCTCTGCATGGAGCTCTTTTACGGTTCGTATTATGATATTGCTTTTCTTGTTTGATGAAGGGCCATTGAGAACTTCCTCAGCAATCGAGATCGGAAGCATATTGTGGCCATCTGTGATGGAGGAGAAAACGTCTCAGACATTGGCCTGTAAAGAATAATTTCTATAACATCGAAAGGCAACACTGGGAGAACAAACGGGTCAGAAAGTATTCACTGTCCACATCTGTGACTGAGAACTCTCTGGACCAACCAAAAGCTGTTAAATCTTTAAGCAATGAGTTCTGGGGTGATTATAAGGCCTTTCTAGGCTATAGCTCAAAAAAACAACCATGACCTTATACAAGAGCAACTACACTTAGCAAATAGGGACTAAAATATATAATTTCGAGAGTACATCATTAGCCAGGGAACTTAAATCTATCATATTCTACTGCAATTTCTTTTCTATTTTTTAGAATTTGACATCAGGCTTTTTATTTTTCTATACAAATAAGCCCACTTTCTCTGGGAAAGTGAATTTAATATACCTTTAAATCATACCTTTAGGTTTGCAGTTACACCTGTATTTTGTACCACTGAGGGTACAATTACACTGCGTGTACTCTGGGGGCCCATCTTGCACCTGTATAGTACCCAACAGTGCACCTCATTTCACTTACAAGAAGCCCAAACTGACTTCCTTGGTAAAACATTCTCTACAAGGCAGGACAGAAAAAGACTTGAAGCAGAGGAAAGAAGCAGTGTGCTTATCTCTCAAACTGAAGGGCTAAAATGACAGTGAAAATGAGTCATTCATTTGAGCCCACGTACGCTTGTGCTGCTTCTCCCTCTAGTTTCATTTGTGAATGGTCGCGAGGGCTATTTGAACAGAGTCAGCAGGGCTCGCACTCAAGCACTTGAGATTACAGGCTGCCTCATTAGTCTTATTCGAGATTAATGTTTACCGAGGACACGCCTCGCTACGGCTTTGTCGGATGCTTTTTTGTTCAGACCTCTCGAAAAAGACCTGGTCATAAAATAATAAATATCAGATTCGCGAGAGAGAAAAAGAAGAGAGAGAAAGAGAGAGAGATGAAGCTGAGGAAGAGAGGTAGAGAGAGAATATCGCTGACGTCAATGAGGCACGACATGTGCTGAAAACAAGACTCTCTTGGCAGTAACCAGGTAACAGGCACTGCACTCAAGAGGGCAGGGACGCACTGGATGAGCACGAGAGGGTACGATTCGCGCACCCGCATAAGCATCACATAGGCACGCTGCGGCCTGTTTTAGCCATGCTCTATTAATCGATGCGTCATCTCGCTAATGGTTAAACAAAACAAAAATGCAGCAAACAAAAACAGGCTATTATGAAAAAGTTGTAACATGAAAAAAACTGATGAAAACGTTGAGGACTGATCCTGTGCTGTTTCACTATTTTCACGTCTTTCGCTGTCGTTCTCGCCACGGACCCCGAGTGTTTCTCGGATGCCTGGTGTGAATGAGAAGGATCTGAGCTGCTTTTGCTCGCCGTCTGTTCTCGGTTAGGAAGTAAACATGCAACAGTGTTTCCACAGCAACCTGGTCACACTTAACACACGAGGAAAAAAGGGGGAAAAAAAGCAATGACTTCAAACCATGCCTCAACTAAAACAGAAGGCACTTATAACCTAGAAGGGAACATAAGCAGAATGTTAAAAAAAAAATGCTTTTGTTAAAGGAAAGTGAGAGAAGGAGGGGAAAATGGGATGTTCCCATCGAGAACGTTGGTCCTGTCCTAGAGTGAAAACCCAGAGGAAAGGGAGTCCTTGTCCTATAAAAGAGGGCACTTTGAAACACAGCGGGACACTCGTTACAACACCATTAGTGTTCCGGAACTCTGCGCGGTCTATTAAGGCAGAGCTTTTTTAACCTGCTACACGTACTTCACCTCAGCACAAGAGGAAGGCTAGTGCCAATTCATTTACACAGCAGAGGCTTTTCCATCAGTCTTTTTAAAATAGAAATGATCATTTCTCCTAGCGGTTATTAACATTAAAGCACAGCAAATAACACTTGTTGACAGACAAGCTAAAGGAAAATCAAATAAAACCACATGCAATAATGTTCAAAAACTTGGAATTGCTTGACATATAAATATATATTATTTTTATTTTAGTTCATGTTTATTTATCCAGTGTAGATGGCAAATAAATGAGCGTGTGTTTCCAAGATTCAAGCTTGTTTCCCCATTATTGAACAGCCAGAAAGCTCTCCAGATAGCATACACAGCAGCGCTGGCCAATCAAAGGCGCCTCTTAAGTCACATGGACAGAACCGGGCATTGAGCACTTTCTTCTGAGCACATGCAGCTGCACTAAAACGATGTGTTAGGAGCAGCTTGAAAAGATGAACTGATTGGAGGAAGCTTATGTTAGCTCTCCACTGCCCTAAGAAATTATTATTCATTGTATTTATAGTCAAAGTATTCAGCTGAGGATCTGATCAGCCGTCTGTAAATATGAGCCTTTCTAGATAATATCCCATTAATGTTTATATCTGGTGTTTTAAATTTGCTTTGGTTCGTATGTTCTCAGAGCTTGGAAAAGAAAAAATCTGAATAAATGTTTCCAATCGGTCAAACCATATGGCAATAACTTGATTTTTTTTTTTTTTTTTTTATCACTTCATTTACCATATTAAATCCAATCTGTTGATCACATGTATAACTGTGTTTTTTCATTGGCTTGTTAATTAAAATACAAAAGTCAAAAGAAAGTACTTGCAGGTGTTCACCCAGGGTATAAGTGGATTAACTGTACATAATTTTGTAACTTTAAACCAATAAAAACAAGTTCTATGGCATTTTGCTTATTTTAGTTGTCTTTAGTTGTTTCTTGATAAGATTTTAATGCTGTAAAACTTTCTCAATAATGCTGCTTTGGATTCTTCTGAAACAGATTACCTCCTACAGATTACCTATGTAGTGCATAGTGCTCTCA
This sequence comes from Bryconaethiops microstoma, assembly GCA_037577275.1. Lineage (NCBI taxonomy): Eukaryota > Metazoa > Chordata > Actinopteri > Characiformes > Alestidae > Bryconaethiops > Bryconaethiops microstoma. The sequence goes on along the minus strand of JBBJLS010000018.1, from coordinate 1,147,953 downwards.
TCATATTCTTCTTCTTCTCATTATTATTATTAGGCATTCCAGACAGTTTATGGGCTGTTTATGAAATTTTGATACAGTGTAAACAATGGCTCGCAAATTACACAAAAAAAGTAAAGAAGAAAAAAAACACCACAACAACAAAAATTGAAGTTTCCAGTTATTAAAACACTGATTCTACACTTTTAAGACTCTTTTAAAGCCTGCCTAACTACGATCCTCAGTCCCTGCTTATATCTTTACTACTAACAACTCACATCCCTCTCAAGTATCAGCAGAGTAAAGCTAGATCTTCCTGCCTTGGGAAAGACGTGTTTACTTTGGCTTGTTTATATACTAGCATGGGCAGCACCCTCCACATTAATCAGGAGCAGCCAGAGGGTCTGTTCTATTATTACTGTACCCTACCAAGATAGTGCTGCTATTTCCGCTGCCAACGTATACATTTGGATATACTTTGGATTATTTTTAGTTGGAGTTACTACACACATCCCTCCTCTCCCCCTTGTTGTACTCAAAATACTTTGTTTGTTTTGATCGTACAGACTGACAGAACAGGTTAATCGGGTGAGCGACCTTCGCTGGAATGCTCATCAATGGACCAGCATTAGTGCTGTGGTTTCAAGTTTGTCAAAATGACTGTAATGTTCTGGGAAAGAGGCAGTACTGACACGGCACCTGACGCGCTGTGCCGTGAGGTATAAACAGCATGCCAGCACCACACTGCATGTCAAGGGTTTTTTTTTTTTTGCAAAGCAAAAACATAGATGGCATTCCCAGACGTGTACAGCACTGCAATGTGTTACAGTAATCTGGCCTTTTGCTAATTAAAAAGTCCAAATGCATTCCAGAAAGAAGGACACACATATATTTACGCCACAATAAATTGATCTTATATTAACAAAATTAATTAACATTTTTTATTATAATCTTTACATAATCCCTCAGTGAGGCATCAGATGAATACAAAGACAGAAATATATTTAACATCTATTCTCTGCCATACTTTCCAAGAATTATGAAATTATGAGGAGATCAAATAAATTATACGCTTCTAAAACTCAAGATGTTCGCTATATACAACATGCTTCTATTTGTGACTGAAACTTATTATTAAATGCCGCGACACCCGACTGCCCCATGAAAGAGGGCTCAGCCTTGTGTCAATACGGATGACATTTGGTTTGGCTTAATCGCTTCTTTAATATGGAGACACCTCAATGTGAGAAAGGAGAGGGTATGAAAAGAGGTGTGTGTGCAGTGGAGGGGGGGTTAAAGAACAGCACTGGCGGAGACATTAAGGGGTGAGCACTAGGGAATTGAGAAGAGACGGAGACGAAGATCGCCGAAATGAAGCGAAATGTTACAGATCATGAGGGAAATTAGACAAGCTTTAATAACTGTTACATCCAAAAAAAAAAAAAACAGTGCCAAAGTGATATCTGAATCAAACTGACAGTTGTTAAAAAGGGGGCTGCTAAGATTGCTCAAATTATCATGTCATGAACTTCTTTCCCCCAGCTTGATGAAGAACAAAGAACTTTGTGGAAAGCTTTGGCTTCAACTTCTAAAACTACAAACGATGACATCATTTTATATAGCGCTGCTGTTGTAATGGACACTATGAAAGCCTTAACTGTTTCATGCAGAGGCAGGTGGCTATTTCTACCCTTTACTATTTTTCCTTTAAAATATGATTTCATGATTTCTCAATGCTTGGCACATTTCTTTCCATTTGAAAAGAATATCTAGCAATGCTGAGAATTCATTGACTTTTATTTTAATTTCTTTTAACTTGAAGCTTGAACATAGTGTGCCAGCCAGCTAGTTTACAAGCTCTACAATTTTTAGATGTATTATTATTATTAGTTTCCAAATAAACCTCATCATCCAGCCATAATCACAATTATTCTGGGATATATTTTAATGAGTTTAAAGGGATATCGCCAGAATGTATTGTCAGCAATGTGGTCTGTAAGACGGGACTAAAGCCTTTGTACTATTCACCTTGGCACAACAGATCGCTGTCATTTTGCCTTTGCATTAAGGCCATGTGAGCCCATGTCTGATCCTTACAGGGAGTGGCCCAGGCCTTACCAAGCAGTGTAACTAACCATGCATACCCATGAGCCATCTCAAATGTCAAACAAGGCTTTAGCAGATCACACAGGGAGCGTGGCCTCTGGCCAGCCCCAAAATCAAACCACTAAGTTAAGCATTTGCCAATTAAAATGTAATCTTCCACCCCCCCTCCTTATTTTCGTGTTGTCATCTGTGAATATCAAACACAAATTAAGCCCCTGACCCCTTTTGGATTCATCCTGGCAGACTCAGGACCGCTGGAGTCAGTGACAGCACTGTTAGTGGGTGTGCGTGAATGTGCATGTGCTTGTGTGTGCCCAGCAGAACCTCAAGGAAGGACTCAAATGCCCCTGCTTTCAGCTGGAGAATGGCCTCTCGCTGAAACTGTGCCAGGGACGACCTCGCAAAGTGACCTCATTTATGCGACGCTGTTGCATGATTCAATTAAAAGCACCTCATAAATATGCAATATGCCCAACCTGGCCTTTCATAAATCCAAATGAAGCTAGCTTTCAGCTTGGGTTAGGTCTACATTACACAGCATACAGCACATCATGTATTTTGGTTTTTCATTTAGTGATTAATTAAGTCAAAATAAATCTTCCTGTCCTCACAAACTAAAATGGTAAAGCATTGCTGAATGATGACATTAGAAACTACACATCTAATCTCTTGCATTTATGGAATATGGTTGATTACCATGCTCAATAAAACACATATCAGTGTCAGTAAACTAGCACAAACACCCACTGACCTAAAACATTCTTATAAGCGATGCTAGCAGCATGAGGGTCTTCAAAAGTGAATTTTGATTCAACAGTGAACACTGAGCACCACAAAAAATTATTGCCTGTGGTATTAAACCGTATCCTACAAATGCAGCAGATAAAGTTTAGGCTAAATGTATAAAGCATTACATACATGACTATTAAAGTTAGACCTTGAGTTTGGGTCATAATTATGAAAACATAGCTCCTCAATAGGATCCTAGATGTTAGTGCTAAGCTGGCAGCATTTAAAATACATTTAATGTTTTAACTGAAGCTTTTATTAGACATTTTCGCATATATATTTACATTTCATGAATACTTCCTAGAGTGAAAAAATCCCACTGGTGAGGCTGCTGCTGATAGTCACAGTCAGTAACGTGTCAAGGCCTACAGTGAAATTTTTCCTCATAAAATCAGGCCCATCTAGTGTAAATCAAAACTTGACTGGTTAATTCCTGTCACTTCCTAATTATATTGATGTTTAATCTGCTATGTTAGGCCTGCCATAATCCAGCGCTAGAAGATGTAACCAATGAGAGAGCTCACATAGCTCTATCTATCTAGACACCCTGAAGGGAAAAAAAAAAAAACACAATTCGATAATTCTCTGTTGGACATTTATAGAATGTATCTCTATTGTTTCCAGTAAGAACTTAAGAATAAGAATAATACAAATAAGAATAATATAAATATACGGATAATAGGACTGATAAGAATAATAAAAACATAGTGGAAGTGTAATACTTGCAGTTGAAATACAAATATAATTGTGTTGTATAAAAATGAACCAAAATTACAGACATACATATAGTTCCTAGAAATCCTAGAATCTATTACTCTCATATATAGCTGTAATATATATGTTCCAGCCACCTTTGGGGCTTTCCAATTTATGCTTTTAACAAAAGTTTAGTAAAGGAAACTATGAGCTCATTACTTACTATTGACTGTGGTTAACCAAATTGGTTATTAGTTCCCTAGAACCGAATGACTGATGAATAATAAAATATACCTTTACTGCACCCGAAATAGGGATATCTGATGCAAGTAAAACAAAGCCAGGGGTGCCCCACATGACTGGGCAGACACAAGACTTGGGGGGCTTAAGGATAGTATGGGGGGCCTGTCGGGTGGTGACAGGGCCTCATAGTGCCAGCTCCGGCCTCAAAGAAACAAGGTTCCATTATCTAGGCATGTCGGGATCACAACTCTGCAGCACTCCAGGCCTGATCTGTCAGTGAAAGAGCCCAGACAGGGCTCCTCTGAGACACCCACCCCCCTAATGTTTGGAAAATAAGCTTAGTCGCTAAGGCTGAACCAACAGCGATATATAAATAATACTCCTATTAAGACTGCCACCCCTACCTACTGAAAGAGAAATGGGTTTGTAATTGCCATGGCATTAACAGCAAGTTGTGCTTGGGGAGCACCCTGGAGCCGTCTTTCGTTTAATAGTCGGGAAATGGAGACAAACAGCAATACAAAGACAACTTAAAAATTAACAGCTTGCTCTGATGTCATATATCATCAACTAGACTGAATAAAAAAAAATATATATATATAGCTTATTGCTTATTATCTTGACGCTGGAATATTAGCCTGGAATTGTTAATCATCACACAACACACTCTTCATTTCTTAAAAAAAAACCAAAAAAACAACAACAACAACAAAACAACAAATAAGTCCATGCTTTATTTACATAATGTGGTAGCTCACAAAGATCTAATTACGCATCAACAGCTGGGTGCTCAAGTATATCTGCTGTGGCACCAAACCGCTGCAAATAAGAGTTCATTTTAAAATGTCTCACCCACGGATTAAACGTAATCATGCATGGGACTCTGCTAGCATTTCCTTCCAGGATATGAACACCGCCGTGATATCCTGTCAAAGACATTCTGAAGGCTGCATCTTTTACGAAGCCCTTGAGTGATTCTATCATCGTCAATTTAGCCAAATGACACTTTAAAACTGTAGTTTAATGGATTTTGGCCCTTTTCCTTCTTAGCACGCTGTTGCTGTGCTTTTTCATCTCTTCCTGCCCTCTCTCCTCCCCGTCACCAGAAGATGGATAATTGATCAATCACGCTAATTGAACAGTCTGGCCAGCTAGCTCACAGAAGCAGATGTGCCAATTTGCATTCATTAAGACGGAGTGGGGGTCTTAATCACTGTGCCCACTGTGATTGACAGCACAAACAATTCTGTTTCTATACCCATATAAACATCCACCACCCATCAAAAGTTTGGGGACAACTTGTTTCTTGTGAATTTTTCGCTGCATCTTCAAGTAAGAAAGATGTTCTTTACTTCTTGCAAAAAAGTGTGCCATTTGGTAATCTCCTGGCAATTTTGAAAATGCAACAGTACTACAAAGTATTTCACCACCATTTTCTGGAGCAACTTTCCATATATAACTTGGATGTCCACAGCCCAATTTTAGCTGCTTTGGGAAACACTAACAGAACACATATTCACCATTCAAGAAGCAGATGTTTGTAAAAATTAGCTGAGAAGCAATTGCCTGGTCATCTTGGCTGTTGCCATGCCAACCATAGAGGCAACAAAGACAACAGTAGGAAAAAATCATGTTTGGGGTGCAAGAGTGGTTTAAATTTAATCTCTCTTGTAATCGCCCTATTTTTATAATGTGATTACTATCTTTTTCTGTAACTGTAACAGAATACCATTACCATTTCTATATCGAGTTACGTGTATACTGTCACTAAACAGCTCCACTATTCAACCCATTACCCCCTTGTCCTCACCACAGCGCCAGCATCACTGAAAGCTGCATTTGTGCATAAAGCAGTTTCTTCTTTTATGATCCAACAAAGCATTGAAAGCCCCCAGCACTTCCTGTAGTGTAGTGCAATATTTCAGAATGACTGTATAATATGAACACTGTAAAACATTAAAGACCATTTTTGTTTTTAATCGTGTAAATAAACAAAAGCACAGTCCAGACTTCAAAACTGTTATTGCAAAGAAATTACCAAAAAAAATGTACACTTGTTTTAAGTCCCCAATTTCATGCCTCCGCTTGAAATTGGGGACTTATCTTTAGTGCTGATACGCATTGATGGGAGATTTATGAGTGTCTTAAATGACACACAGGGTAGGGAGTTCACACTGGCACCTCTCTCAGACCAAAGGAGCAGAGATGACCTAACATTTGTGGTATTTCTGCAGAAATTAAGCAGGAGTGCCAGGGCCTCCTCATGAGCAGTGGTCAGCTTTAAAAAAAAATCCCCTGAGGCTACATGACATCAGCTATAAACCCTACCCACACCCTCGTTGTCCCTCGAGACAAGGGTGATGAACGAGAGTCCCTTATCAGAAATATCTCCCCACCCCAGACATACAATTCAAGCCCGTTTCCTTCCTCCTCCCAACCTCCCCCAAATACTCATTATTTGCTATGCCATGTTCGCAGCTTCACTCGCCAATCCAGTTAATTATTGCTGAGCTTTTATGGGCTGGCATGGCTTTATAATGAATATGTATAATATGTAGCACTGCTTATATGCCAGCTCAAATGCTCGACTTTAGACTCTCGAGCTAAGGGACCGAGAGACCTTTTTCCCATGCTTTGTGCAAAGACAATGGTTCGATTCACGTGGAACAAAACTGGAATCTCATGGAAGGGAAGAGAAAGGGAAGGCTGGCATTTCAAAATGGTCAAGATTTACATATCTTGCTCATTTTAGTTTTTCACCATTAGATGTGCTCAAAAGCACATACTTAAGGGACAGACAGCCGTTTTCTTTTCAGTGCCTTAGAAAACTGTACAGGAAAAAAAGGATGTTTCCTATAACTTATCTTCCATTACCCTGTGAGGCAGGTCAGTTGCAGTGAGGTACATTTTCACTTTTTAAACTCACTTGGCTACATACACAACTCTGCTTTTGAATATTTGCTCTGCAGAGGAAATAAAACATTTGTTTCTCTAAACCACATGTTACAAAGCCGGTCTTGCATGACCTTCAAAAAACAGATGCCACATTTGCTTCTGATTTGTTTACTACTCTAATCGACAGAAGACGCCGAACACCAGCCAAAGTGATCCTAAATGTCAACCTGCGTTCTGTTAGCTCTGCTAGCTCTCTTTTGCAACTTACAGGACTTGCGGCTGAAAATCAATCAATCATTCAAATTTAATGAAGCACATCTTTTGCTATATGGACAAAACAGGCTGCAAAACACCCCATATATTCAGATGAATAACTTTAAATGGCAGACAGTGTTATTCAAGTATGCATGCCAGTTCTGTCTTTTACACTTAATCATTCATCAAATCAAAGCAAGCAATTGCTATACAAAACAGCTCTCCAAATATTGGATGGAATTCACCTCTCCAGGGAGTAGCGGGGCCTACTAATATGTTCAAAGCATGATCATTTGAGTAATGGGAATGATCTACCAACACAGAGCTGTAACACTGTGAGGAGTGTCACAGAGAGACAATGGGTTGGTGTGGGGTATGTTGGGGGACGTGTAGACGCCACATACATACTGTGTAGTTAATATCTGATTTCAAGGAGTCTTCCGCACACTGTGCCTCTGTGTTTGGAATAAGAGAGTAAGCTCCTAGAGCGACTCGGGGAAGATTTCATTACCTCCAGTCAGAGAGGAAGAAGAGTGAGGATCATTGAATTATTTTAATTACCTGCAGCAGCTTTTTCATTTGCAGCACAAATAAAATTGAATTTGAAAACACACAGGAAGAGGAACAGGAACCATAGGGGTCTTTCTACAAAGTGGGGAGACCGCAGACACCAGTCTGTGATTCTGACTGTCGCTTATTAGCCTCTGTTCCTTCGGTGCATTTTCTCTCTAGCACACTAATGGTAAATATTACAGTTTGTAAATTCCGGCATCTAAGCTGTTCTGCTAAGCTCATGTTATTGCTTTACTATTAGTGCTATTTACGGATATGAAAATGTGCAAAAAGTCTCCAAACCCTGCATGCTCAAGTTTCTATAGTCTGATCATTTTCTGCTATTTCTGCTAAAATAAACTCTAGCAGAAGTGTGTTATTAAAAAGGGATTTCTGAGCAAACATCTATCTCGGCACACTTTTTTCAGGCCCACTTTCTTACTTGTTCCACCGCCAGCATGGAAGGTGAAGGCAAGGACAGAACATGCTGGTGGAGACCTGATATAGCGGAACACCAGTGGTCCTTTAAGACCCCTGTGAGATCCCTGAATGGGAGCTGTAACCTCAGAGGAAACGCTCCATCAACCCTGCGCTGCTATTCAGTAAATAAAAGGGTTCGCTTCAGACCAGGGGTCTTTGAAAAGGGAGACGCAGATGGGATCGCGGCCACTTTTAATCAGACGGAGAAGTGGACAGGATCCACAAAGGGAGATTTCACGCAACGCTTCACCTGTCGCCTGGAGTGTTATTGAAGTTGAACTGCCGCGCGCAGGCCACACACATACACACACAAGCATCCTGAAAAGCTCACACACATAGACGTGGACTTTCTCTACCCCTCCCTTGCCTGGCAATCAGAGTATAGGGCTCTGGTGCTAACTGCAAGAAGCCGGGCTTAAGATGCAGTCCATAGCCCCGCACTTGGTTATCAAACTGTGCCCCAGGCACACATCCATCTGTGGAAAGTGCGGCATCTGTTCTGCCCCACTACAAGGCCAAGCCTTTATCTACAGATGGTGGCGGCGAGGAGGAATGTGACCTTTGATTTGGCATCTCACGTGGAACAGTAAGCCTTCGCCGCCCAATGGAAGCGCAGAGTGAAAGAAAATGGGCAAATGAGAGCACAAACTGTTTTGGGTGGCGTTTAGGAGTTTAATGCAATTGTTTAATTTAGATAAGTGTAAGTCTAAGTGCCTCCATGTGAAGCACATTTCACCAGAAGAGAGGGAGGGAGGGAGGAATGGGGAGAATTCATCCATTAAATACTCATTCAGAGCCTTTCACGTCCATTAGGATGAGCCAAACGCATAGCCAAATCGGATAGCGTGGCTACACAACACTGGAACACTCAGAAGAGAAACAAGCCTGCAGTTTTTACACAGGCAGCCAGACATAAGCAGTTTCTCTCCTTCCTCCTGTGTGTTGTATAATTCTTCAAAGCCCTTTATGAAAAATAAAAGAGCAATTCCAATGACCCTTTGACATGCCTTCAGGGTTCTGGGTTAACTGTCACCTGTTTATCGTGATAACGAACAGATCAACCTCAGAAGCACATTGTCCAAACAACCATAACAACTGCAGCTAAGTTAGCACTAGCACAAACTAAGGAAACCATAGCATCATAGGAATAACTGCTAGCTAACTACAGTCTTTTTCTAGAGTAATGTTGCTTAACCAATTACATATTAACAAGTTACATAATTAAGCCAGGTTTTAAGCCATGACTGTAAGTTATGCTAATGTCACAGCCAGCATGCAACTTTACCCGAAAGGTATGTGCAGGTTCATCCATGGCTTCTGTGTGATCAGAAAAAACTCATTTTAAGAAAGCTAACAGGCAGGTTAAAGGGGACATATTATGCAAAACTCACTTTAGCTATAATAGGTCTATGGGCTATACAAAACATGTTCCTGAAGTTCTCTGTACAAAATCACTCTTACATAAAGAGATCTCAGCAGTTCTATTCTTGACCGTTTCAAAGGGCCCTTTAAAATGAGCCGTTTAAGGGCTCTGTTACTTTTATGCAAATAAGCTGTTGCTGGCCACACCCCTCCCATCCCATGCTAACGCTGCATGTTTAGTTTTAAAAACTTCCAACTTTCAAACATTTGTTTTCGCAGCTGGAGCTGTTGCACCATGTTGCAGGGTTTGATGGGCATGCTCTACGTGATGCGGACTATAAAGGCTACATGCAGGCAGAGGCCATAAGTAGGCTGATGCAAGTGGGCATGAGGTGATGTTGGCAAGTGCCTAGATTTTGCAGGTGGGTATGGACAGAAACAACACAATAGTTTGAAGTAGACAGGTGTGGTATTAACAATCAAGTCCATAAAGACCTGAAAAGACAGAACCATATCTATGTGCATAAAGGATCAAAAGAACACATGATAAAGTATCAGAATGTAACATTTTTCTGAAGTCTGCCTGCTGTCGCTCTTTAAAAGATTTAAAAATATTTAGTCAGTATAAAAAGCGCTGCTATCTTATGATCTGATCAGTGTACACCGATACTCTTACATGGCTCCATGTATCACATCCCAATGGAGTCTTAAGGGGTTATGTGTACAAATCACAGCCACAATCGAAGCTATCACCCCTGCTGACGGAAGGCCTGGATTACTTTATGACCCTGTTCCTTGGCAGCAGCATGGTTTGGTGGTGTGTGTGCCCTGGGCTGGGAAAAGAGAGTGTGGCCTTTAGGTGGCTTACTTCTGCTCTGCTTCTTCACTTCTGAACCCTGGCCACAAAGGCAGCAAGGCTGAGGGGGATCTGGATGGCCATGCACAGACGCAGGCCTGCTGAGCAGGGACAAGGGCCGCTTTGTTGGTCGCTTTCGTCCATTGGACCAGGCTCCCCTGGAGCTGCTGCAGAGCTGACGTGGGAAATAGCTGTGTGTTTGGCTTCACTGTTTGACACTTTGCTGTTTGTGTGTGCTTTAGATGCCACTCCATCAGCCACGGAGGACATCAACCTATAGCCCCAGTGTGCCTACAATGTGTGACATTGCTCTTTTGGTCACCTGAAGTGATAGTCCAGTGAAAAATATTTACAAAATGGTTTTCTTCTGTAGTTTTACAGCAGCAGTTTCTCTCAGCAGAAGGTTTATGTGAGATAAATTAACAACTCAATGCACTTTGAAAATAAGCTTTTATTATCGGTTAGCTGTACTGAACATCCAAAAGTAGTGTCAGCTACCTGAAGGTGTGCCCACTGTTGACACAGATATTCTTCCGTGCACACACAGCTTAATCTCCATAGAATAGCACTGGTAATAGAATGGGATGCTCAAGAGCAGCTGCAGATGAGCCTAGGGTCATCAAGGCCGATGCCAAGGCCCCCAAGGATTGTGTTTTGGATATGTGCATTCTTTGGTGTGACAGAGCAAAACCTAAAACCTTTGGGGTGAGTTGGAGTGTCATTTTTGATGCAGAACTAATCATCCAACATCAGTATGTGACCTCATTATTGCTCTTGAGACTGAATGCAAACAAATCCTCCCAGCAATGTTTCAATATCTAGTGTAAAGTCTTCCTGGAAGAGGAGAGATGGTTACTTCAGTAAAACGTACGAACATATCACCCTTTGGAAGATGAAATTAGATTTTTCCTCTAACTATTGTATTAAAAGTATTCTTAGCATGGTTTTGCAGCATCTTCCTCAAAAGGGAAAAGAAAAAGACAGTTAAAGAAAAGGCAAGACTGTGATGGTGTGGCAGTTACATAAGGAGAGAAGAGTGGGTCTATTCATTTTTAATGCAGGTGAGGGCCTGCACTATGCTGGGGAGGGCCTGGCCAGCAGAAGGCCCCTGATGGAAGCCGAGGCCTTGCAGACAGCTTGCGTTCTTTTGCAGCTCTGCCGAGCAGGTAATTCACTAGCAGCAGCAGCAGCATAAATAAAAGATAACACTGCTACAGCTGACTCCTTTTATGCCATTTTAGCCCTTCTCTCTTTAAGTGAGACGCTTTTAGTTAGGCTCACAGACCTTCCTACGTCACGTTATTGAGCTATTAAGGTCTCGTTGTCAAATACAGGCCCAAGAACAAAGAGTGTTTGAGGCGACCTGGGCCAAAGGAATCAAGAATACGTTACGGCTGTGCGGAAAAGCTGGGCTGAGGTTGAAAGTGTTTAATAAAAATGTCTCAGCCAGAGCTGAGAAAAGAACAAATCTGTGTCTGACTCGGCGATCAGTTTACAAAACAAACCAGCCCCTTTCTATTGTTATTATCGTTACTGCATCAGCATGTTTGCTTTTCATTTAGTCCGAAGGTGTGGACGTTAGCTACAGAGAAGGGCTTTTCGGACACAACAAGAAACCTCAACTGCGTCAAAGGGAAAATTTGGAAGCCACACTCGGCCCTGTTCTCCACTCGCCAATGGTCTTGGCCTACAAAACTGGAATGTTGCTTTGACAAATGAGGACAGTGCACACTTGGCAAATCTACCCCTCTGTAATAAGCACTACTGTAGAATGCTTATGGCTTGCATTCTGCGATCTGAGGACCAGCTGGGTCGGCTTGTCGTGAGTAAACACTCTTGCATGAAACACCTACACTTTACAAATTAGGAAATAAATAAATAAATTTGAAATAAAGGGACGAAAAGGAATTAGAGGAACTAAAGCCTCCATAGTGCATGTTTGGCAACAAGGGAGCTGCTTCGTGACCTGTGCTCTTTGTCAGTTGCCCAACTGAAGCTGAGCACAACTTTATCAGGTCCTGCAGACGTCCTGGAGCCCTATCACAATGAGGATGAGACGGAAACGGTTACCCACCGGTCAGACGTCACATGGCCTCTTTATGTCTGCATGCAGTCCATTTTGGTAACCTTATGGCTAATACTAACTGTGGCTCTAAGGTTACATTAAAACAATAAAAGTATCTTTCTGCTCATAATTCACTGTACAACTTCTTTGAGAGAGTGGAGTCAAAATTTGCTAGGAAATTAATATTCATGGTTGTGAAAAATTGTCAGGCCAGTTTATACTGCATAATATTCATAGTTATACAACTAGTCTGGACAGCACATACCTTCACCTTAGTGAATTAAGCTAACCACTGAAATGAGTCAGGCGAATTCCATTCTTATCAATGTAATAATGAATTTCCCTATAGCATACTGAGTGTACAGTGCTACTTCTCAAGATAATATAATGGCATAGACTGAAATAGATCTATTTTGCAGAGGTAAACAATTATTTAGAGGTTAAAAATTAGATATTAATGTGACAGCTACACTCTAAAATACATGTGCTCATAAAGAGTTGGAAGCATTGTGTACTGAATCAAAATTGAATCAAATATTTAGTCAACCTGAGAACAGCAGATGAACCACATCCTTACACGTGTCTCCATTTGGGCGCCTCTGAAGTTGCTATTAGTCGCTCTAAAAACAGCAGTGAAAAACCCCACTCACCTCCACAATGTCGGAGTTGGTCCTGCTCTCATGGGGCTCATTGTACTCTGTGTATTTGAGCAGGACTTTGTCCATGTCGGTACTGGCGTACTGAAAGAGTTTGTTGGAGCTGTTGAATATGATCAGAGCGATCTCACAGTCGCACAGGACGCTCAGCTCATAGGCCTTCTTCATCAAGCCAAACTTCCTCTTTGTGAAGGTCACCTGGTAAGCAAAAGTGGAAAACAATGCTTAGAAATTTCAAAAAATTTTGGCTAGATTGTTTTCAATTATGAAAAGTAACACTTAAGATTAACAATAAGCTTAAGTTCCAAGAGGTTAACATTCATAACTGAGTAATTATTGGCAGTTTGGAAAAACAGATGCGGTGTTTTCAGCCTCCAACCTCCTCCAAAGTTTCTTGCAAAGTCAATGAAACCACATCATGTTGAAGTATACTGTGCGATATCGTGACCTTGCGATCAAAACATTATGGACAGCCAAAAAAAGCCCTCGAGTTGGATGCAACGTTTTATGTTCCTGGCCAGGGGGTCCTCTCACTAGGAGAGCAGGAATAACATATTTTTGAATGGAGAAAAGCTCCATATTGAAGAAAAAATCTAAAAGAAGAATCCTCTTGCCTGGAGTAATTGTTTACCGGCCTTCAATCTGTGAAATTGCTGTGGCTGTGTGTAATAAAGGAAAGGTCCACTAAAAATTGGGAATAAGCTATAAGAAATGAGATGGAATTCTGAGATGAGTTAAAGGAGAAAAGTTTAATCAAAATTATTAAAACTGGAGCATGAGGCTGGAACTACATCAGGTTGGTTTACCATCTCTATTAGCCAGCGATAGTGCAGCAGCCATTCTCAGGTTAGACAGGTCAGCTGCTGGAGCACAGCAGTGGCTCCTCAGCCAGTGCAATCAGTGTCATTAGTGAAACAGCAGCTCCAATGCTTCTGAGCTGCTCTCCCTCATCACTCTGTCCTGTAACTGCTGCTGCTGTAATACGAGCCTTCTGGTGCACTACAGCAACTCATGCATCACTCCTGTAGTAACCCAAGCCATACAGAGATGACCTATTGTCATGCTTCAGGCTCTGCTGGGAAGGACCATTTTGCCTGCTTATGCTTATAGTACATACAGCAAAAATGATAATGTGTAGTGCATAGTGCAGAGTAGGCACGCACAGTATATTGATTGTTAAACATTTTCAAAATATTGGCCATTGCAATAGTAATTGCCCACAGCATAGAATGTGGCCTCTAACCACGCACTCATTTCCTGTAACCGCTTAATCCACACTCCTCTCTAACCAATCACAATATTTGCTGCTGTGTATTGTGAGCACTTTCATCACCAGCCGCGTATCACAAACACAATATGCAGCAATACAAGGGGAATTCTAATATTTTGTTCATAACGTCTAATCCAATTCATAGATCTTCTGTCATCCACATAATGCTGTGTGAGGGATTGGATCTTGGTTCCCTGGTACCGTCCTGTTTAACATGTAATGTATGGTGATGAAAAGGCCAGAACTGTGCATATGATTTGAAAATGACAGGACGGCAGCATGCACAAGCGTGGTAATGTGCTCTTACATGGAGCAGGATGGCACTGCACATGGCAAAACGTACAAAGATGCCAAAGCTGCAGCTCAGAGAAGTAGTGCCTTGAGCTAAAAGGAGTCGAAGGGTGTGTGTGTGTGTGTGTGTGTGTGTGTGTGTGTGTGTGTGTGTGCGTATGTGTGTGCTCACTTCCGGCAATTTCACTGACCTACTAAGCAGAGCTGAGCAGATGAGCTGGCTTTGTTCAACTTTAATTGGTCACAGCTTGCGGCAAGCCTCATTTCGAATGGTATAATGCAATATAATCCAATGAGCTATACAGTGTCTCTGAAAGCACACAGCCCCTGGGTCAGCGCCAGTGGAGTGGGAGTAATGTCACATGTCCCACATTACAGGTGATTACAGTGCCCAATTATGTCCTCCAACACAACACAAATCATCTCTCATTTCTCTTCATTTAATTTATGGGAATTTATAGCGATTCATTATCCAAAGTATACACCAACGGTCCCAGAGAGCAAGCAAAGTCACACACTTTTGGGATATTACAGTTGCACTATGGATACTGTGTTAGAAAGTAGACAAAGTCACAGGTTTTGATGGTTTGGCTCTGTATTTCAGCACATTAGATCTGGCGTGGAAGAGTGAGTATGAGGTTAAACACCTTTATTGGATTAAATGTATAGAAATCACAACTCTTTTTATAGAATGTTCCACCAGTTCAGGGTACCATTATATATGGATCACATAACATACGGGTTTTGGGAAAGGAGGTGCTAATAGCTGGACTTTAAAGAGGTGTTTAAACTAGGGGTGGGAATCGAAACCCGGGTCCGATTTAGAACCGCTTCTAATTTTGCGAAGCACCGAAATCTTTTATCTCCAGCGTTATCGGTTCCTCTAACGATTCTTTCTGACTTTTTTCTGCATTGCGCGCGACGACGTCACACTTGGCGTCTCAAATTATCATGGAGCGGAGAAAGCGGTCAGCGGCGTGGCTGCATTTTACTAAAAAAAAAAACAAAAAAACCACAGTTGCGTTTGTAACCAGTGTAGTGCAATTTTAACTTGCAAGGGTGGTAACACTACCAATATGTTAAAACATTTGAGGTCTTAACACAGCATTAAAATTCAAGAATGCCAATTGTGCGATTCTCAGCGTTCAAGTGCAAAAATATTTATTTCATACTATTGTTTATACTGTTTAGCAGCTGCTAGCCAGGTGTCTTTGGCTTGTTACTCTCGGCCACAGAGTCCAAAAATGAGACAATTACGGGGAGCAGGGTCTGTTCTTTCCTCCCTCGGAACGGGAGCATTTATTTACTGTCTCCAAAAAGAACAGAGTGGCGAGAATCACTCAAACAGAGCGGCCATGTAAAACTCTAAACACTCCTTGAAAGACTACATCTCCCAGCCTCCCTATAGGCTCAATAACTCACAATGCAAAGTTTCTTAAGGCAACAGGCTCATCCTGTAACAGTGTTTAGGAATCGAAACGATAAGAACAATCGACAATGGCATTGACATCAATAATTTCTTATCGATTCCCATCCCTTGTCATGGGTCATGTTTTGAAATACATACTTTGTTTATTTACAAAGCACTTATCTGCAAACATTTTTTTACATTTCCACCTGTTCTGTCTTTTGTAAAACTTTTTATTTGAATTGCCTTTCCTGATTGTGGGCACTAGAAGGTATCATACACAAAACTGTCAAAGAAAATGCTGAAAAAATCACATTTCTCTTTGGGTGGTTTGATGTGAAATTCTGCATTGTAGAGAAGTTTACAGACTCAGAATTAGTTATACTGGTAGTGTTAGAATTGTATTGTATTTATTATATATAAAATAATATTTGCAGTGTAAACACTGAGACCCCTGGTTCCGATCAACAATGCTGTGCACAGTGCTGAAATGTTAATGAAATGTCAAATTCAAACATTTTCCACTAAACCCAGATGTAGTCCATCAGGCAAAACATGTTTGGTGTGCAAATTTTGCTTTAGCACTGAAGTTGCAAGGCTAACACTGACAATCACCACACAAATCTTTTCCCCAAATTCACATCACCAAAACTTCTCTCAGCCTGCTCAAACCACACCTAATTTTTCATTAAGGTGCCACAGACTTGTGGTTTAGGGTACAGTATAACTTATAAGCTATAAAAATGAACAAAACTCTACCATTACAGGCAGCTGTTCCAGACATCACTGGACCTGATATTCATCAGCTGAAAGAGGACTAAATTTGGATATATTTGGATATTCATCAGTCATAAAGAAGACTAAATTTGGATCTTGAGCATTGACAAAAAACAGATTGTATTTCAGCACTCCAAATCCTGAGGTGGTTTGTGAAAACAGACACTATTGTCTAAAACATCTGCCTGCAACGTTCTACTGCATGGTGAAGTTTTGTTCATTTTTAAGTCATACTGTCTTAAATTACCTCAACAAGTCTGTACCACCTTAAGGAAGAGCTGACAGAGTCTTGACTTTTAAAGGGGACATAATATGCAAAACTCACTTTTATTAAAACCAAGTTATAGTTGGCCTATGGGCTATACAAAACATGTTCATGAAGTTCTTTGCACAAAATCACTCTCACATAGAGATCTCACCAGCTTTATTCTTAACAGTTTCAGACCCTTTCAGAATGAGCCGTTTGTATTGCTCCCATATTCTGGCATCAGAATAAGGGAAATTGGCATAGAACCACCCCTCATCTGTCGAGCCACCAACCACTAGATAAATTGAAGAGCCGTAATTTTTGTCTGCTGGTTTTACGAGCACCCGTAAGACGCCGAGCACTATGGCTACAGGCAGAGGCGAGTGACACATGTGAAGTGTTGTGTTCATCTTGCTCTGGGTCGAACATATAGGGCTGGATAGCGCCTCTGTTTTCTGCCTTTTTCACGTGTGTTGTGTCCCAATACTTTTGTCCATCTAGTGTATCTCTCACTCTTTCTTTGTCCCTCCCTTCCTTCCTTCAGCCTGGTCACCATACAGGCTAGAATCACTGTCACAGATTTAAAGGATGGCAGGAATGAAAGAAACACTTCCATTGGTGTTAAGGACATGGATTCTAATGTGTAAAATCCAGAATTTAAAGGCTGCTTAAGCATGGATGGGTGGGGTGCGGCCAGCAACAGCTTATTTGCATAAAAGGGACAGAGCCCTTAAACGGCTCATTTTGAAAGGGACTGAAACTGTCAACAATAAGTGTAGTGAGATCTCTTTAAGTGAGAGTGATTTTGTGAAAAGAGCTTCATGAACATGTTTTGTATAGCCCATAGACCTATTATAACTAAAGTGAGTTTTGCATATTATGTCCCCTTTAATGTTTGTTAGCAATTTTACCCTCCAGACAAAAGAAGCAAAATCTTGACTCTGAACATGTGTTGGTTGATTGGCTACATGTAAGTTATAAGGAAAATCTGTGGAGGATTTTTTTTTTCTTTTGCTAAACTTCTCCTTCAAGGAGGTCATCAGCCCATAGTTTCTTAAGCTAAAAATAGCATCTCTACATTTTATTTATTTACATTGACCTGTGTAATTAGCTGTAAAGCCCTGTGCTGATTTTTTCATATCCTGATTTGCTGTCTGCAGATGCTATCAGTGCAGCTAACCCTCGCGTCATTGATGATGCTCGAGCGCGCAAGCTTTCTAATGACCTGAAGAGGTGCACATACTATGAGACATGCGCAACTTACGGACTCAACATAGAGCGTGTCTTTCAGGACGGTAAGGTTTTTTTGTTTTTTCTCCCCCAAGCTCATCAGCCAACAATGCACAAAAACACTTTTATGTTGTACTTTTAGTGGGGATACCCTGCAGAAATTATTTCTGAACCTAACCTCTATCAGGAAAAGCAGCCCTTAACTTGAGATCAGAGTGTATAGAATATTTGGTGTTATGAAGCATTATGTAAATGCCATCTTTTATATTACGTACTTGAACAAGTGCAGATTTGTCTGAGTCATTGTGTAACATTGGAACAAGTGTAAAGTGATTATTTGTCATATGTGAACACACCACAGTGCACAGTGTAAACAGCATGAAATTCAGAGCTTCAAACAGAGCTTGCTCCTACATATCCTTAGAAATTCACAGAAAACAAGTCAAATGCCTTGCTCATGGTTCACAATGTTGTCCTTATGGTGTTTCTATGTATTTGGAGGTAATAACAATACTTGAGTGAGGTAGACTCAACAATTACACTATTACGTATTTTTTAGATTTTTATGAAATTTGAAAAGCAAACCCCCTCTGTTTGCTGCTATAGCAGACTACATGCTTCTGGGAAGGCTTTCCAGAGCTTGCTCTTATATATCCTCAAAGATTCACAAATCAAATCAAATGCCTTGTGCATGGTTGACAATGTTGTCTTCTTGCTAAAGGCTAGCAAAATCATTAGCTTGATTAGTGCAAGGATGTAGAGGGGCACAGACAAGAAGGTGACTTTCAGCGGAATAGGCCGATCAGCTCAGGTTTTAATCAGGTCTTAATTGGATGTTAAATGGCCCATCTCACTTCTTGTGCTCCTTGTGGTGGCTCCACGCGCAGTAATTGGTTTGTGTATGCCTGTTGCATCTACAGCGTTTTAGTGAACTAAGCACATTTATCAGCAGTCACTCTTTTCAGGGATTTGGTTTAGTATCAGAAAGGTGGCAAAAGTCTCCATTGCCTGTAGTATATTACATATAGTTATAACATGTCCACTAGAGGGCGCTAGATGTTAACAAAAACGGTAATCTCTAACACTAACAACTACAATCTGCCCTCCTCCTGGAGAAATGCCCACAGTGTCAGTCCAGTTTCACATGATCAAGAACAGCATTAATAGGATCAAGTGTGGCAGATTAGGGTTTGAGTGAAACTGGATGTAGTTTTGGGTTTTTGGGAAGGGATTTTCGACTTTGTGTTTATTGTAATACTTTATTACAGTACTTCAGTTTGGTTAACCATAGTGGTGTTGACTAAAAGGCAGTTTGGCATAACACCTCCAGAAATTCTCAGTGATATATACCACTATATTAAGTTATTAGTTTTGCATAGTTCTCATGTCAAACATATGATGATACTTCTAATGTTCACTTCATGGAAACAGTCAGATTTGGTATTTTTTAAAAATTCAATAAAAGATGTGGTGCATGCATGCGCGTGTGTGAGAGAGAGAGAGAGAGAAAGAGGTTGTCAGATAGTCATGCGTGTGTGTGACAGACAGCTGCAGCCTCCAGAGCTCAGTCTGTGGGGAAATGATTTGGATCAAAACCCATTTAATGTCTTCCCGATGCACCACCCAGCCCTACAGGGCCCACCATTCCTCACATGGACCACGGGTTCTGTTTTGGGACCTCCAAAATGTGTGTATGTGTGTAACATTTCTTTTATAATGTTGAATTGATATTATGAAGAATATGGTTGTAGTTTACTTCTTTTTATGGTTTGTTCTTTTTATGTTGTTTCCTTGTAATTTGAAGTAATAACCAATACTGGAGTTGGGAAATCTGAAAAGTACTCTCTTTGTTTGCAGCTGTAGCAGATTACATGCTTCTGGGAAGGTGTCTCACAATGGTTTGGCATGTCTGTGTAAGAATTCTAAAGAGCATTTTTATGGTCAGACATTGATGTTTGGTAGAGAGAGCCTGAATTGCAACTCAGTTCATCCCAAAGGTGTTCAAGACCCTGGAGTTTATCCACATAAAACTCGTCAAACCATGTACTTGTGGGTCTCGCTTTGTGCACAGGCCACAGTCACGCTGGAACAAGCAAGGGTCGTCACCAGACTGATACCATAAAGTAATGTGGCATATAGTTGCTGTAGCATTAACATAACCCTACACTGGAACTCAGGGGCCTTGCCCAAACCTAGAAAACAGCCAGATTATTAACACCCCCCCCCTACAAATTCATCCATGACACTGTCAAATTGTGAAGTGTGATTAATTGTTTCATAGATAGATCTCCAGAGTCCAGTGGCAAAACGCTTTACACAATGTCAGCCAAAGTTTGGCACTGTGCATAGTGATTTTTGTGCAACTCTTAGGTCTTGTATTGCTGCTGCTCCGAGAGACCTTTTGGAGGATAGGCATGTATGTAGTTATTTATTTATCTTTAAACACACTGCACTACAGAACATTTTGTCTTTCATTTTGTAGATTAGTTGTTGTCCCATACACTGTTTCATAATAAAAAACACATTTGACTATCAGGGCAGTCCATTTAAATACAGTAAAAAGTCTTTAAATACAGTATTTAAACTCTATATAATTGAATAATGAACTCTTCAGTTTGACCCATTCTACTGGCAGTGTTTGACTATTGCTTGATAGTTACCTATTTGCAGCAAGTGCTGCTGAAACACCTGAACTTGATAACTGCAAGGGGGTGGGGGACTGTATGCTTTTGACCAAATAGTGGCCATCTGTGCATCAATTGCACCACATTTATTGAACTACATACTATGTGTGTGTGTGTGTGTGTGTGTGTGTGTGTGTGTGTGT
>JBBJLS010000018.1:1103609-1126872 GCA_037577275.1 Bryconaethiops microstoma | reverse complement strand
CGTTTATATCTGCGATTGGGCCCTTCCCTCACGCTACACCGGGTCTCCTCAGTAGCGCACCATTCTTGTCCCTGACACAGACAAAGCTGAAATTGGCAGACAAAACAATTCTCGCCCCACATGTCAAGCAAGAGACTACTAAAAATGTGGCAAACTGTGCTATAAAGATATTCAGCTTTATGATTTTGTTGCCGGGGCTTTACTGACATACTTCAGCATGGTGTTAACATCACCGCTAAATACAGCAAGTTTAATGTTAAAGACATTCTGCCCCTTCCAACAACTGTATCAAGGCATGTTGAGGTGCAGGCATCCATGTCAGCGGAGATAAACATATAATTGGAAAATATGGACGTGCTATTACAGAGGATATATGGATAGAAGATTACCACAAAACATTCATATCCAGCACTATACACTACACGAATGAGGACTTCAAGCTGGTCTCGAGGGCGCTGTTTGTGACTCTCTTTGTGTTTTACATGCTCTGTGAAAGAGCCAGTGTGCACCAATAACTTACAATAACAGAACATGGATCGTTTTTTTTTTTTTTTACTTTATAAATATATTTTCATACATTTTTTTACTTTATAGATGTATTTTCTGGGAGCGTGTGGGAGCAGGAGGGAATCATCAGAAATTCAGCGGGAGCGGGCAGTAATGGTCAGAAATTCAGCGGGAGCGGGTGGGAGCGGGATTGAAAAAGTAGTCCCGTGCAGGGCTCTACTTTGGACCACTGAGCAACAGTCCAGACTGTTTTCTCCTTAGCCCAGGTAAGACGCTTCTGACGTTGTCTCTGGTTCAGGAGTGGCTTGACACAAGGAATGCGACAGTTGTAGCCCATGTCCCGGATGCGTCTTTGTGTTCTTGAAGCACTGACTCCAGCCGCAGTCCGCTCCTTGTGAATCTCACCCAAATTCTTGAATGGGCTGTGCTGCCATATTTTTCCTTCCTCTCAACTTTCCATTAATATGCTTGTATACAGCTCTCTGTGATCAGCCAGCTTCTTTAGCAATGACGTTCTGTGGCTTACCCACTTTGTGAAGGGTGTCAATCACTGTCTTCTAGATGACGGCTATGTCAGCAGTCTTCCCTATGTTTGTGTGGCCTATTGAACCAGACTGAGAGACCATTTAAATTCTCAGTACTCCTTAGTGTTTTGTTTTGGGTTAGCTGAGTGGAAGAAGACACCATGGGTCTGCAATATTGAACTTTTTCACAACATTCTAATTTTCTGAGATACTGAATTATGGGTTTTCATTACCTGTTGGCCAAAATCAGCAAAATGAAAAGAAATAAATGTTTTGAAATATATCATTATGTATAATGAATCTATATATGAGTTTCACTTTTGAATTGAATTACTAAAATAAATAAATTTGTCGATGATATTCTAATTTATTGAGATGCACCTGTATGATCCATGAAGTATGATCAGAGACAAAGTGCTTGTCACATGTCTCAAATAAACATTAAATAATTATATTTCAACTGATCCAAAGAACAAAAGTGAATCAAGTGATGAGTAATAAATCACCATATGTGAAGTAACCCGGTTAACTAACGGAACAGTGTTAGTATTTGTAACTTTTAACATGATATATGTATGGATAATGATGGGTTTTATGTGGGTCAAAGCCTACAGGTAAAGAAAAGGCACAGAAGGTACAATTTGGTGTTTAATCTAATCAACTACAATTTATTTTAGCCAACCACAGTTAGTTTGTTATCTTGTAAGTATTACTTCCACATATTTCCAGTGTATTTTAGCCAACCATATGTACTAGAATCAACCAGACTGAATTACTAGCTGAGGATATTTTCATGAATTCTAAGAAGGAGATTCTTCAAAAAGCATTGCTTTACATGTCTGCCAGGATTCACTGGTTTTATTTATTTCTTTTTTTTGTTGTTGCTTTGATTAGACCTAAGATGGGAAAGAGTAAAAGGAATTGTCTGTACCTGTCTATAGCACACTTCTGTTGTTGATAACACTACGTTACCAATTATTTTCCATAATTTTCTACATGTCCAGGTTATTTGCAAAAGTAAAACAATAAAATAATAATAATAAATGTTGCAGCCTTACGAACAGAACATTTAATTATTTTACGTTATAGACCGTGTTTCCCGGTGTTTTTTACAAAAAAGGTTTTACAAGCATTTAGGTGTAAATTTTAAATATAAACATCTGGATTTACAGTTTATTTTATTCATGTTAACACTTTATACATATTTGAATCAAGTAAATTGCAATATTTATTCAGTATTTATGCAATATTGTAGAATTTGTCTTTATTGTCATTCCTCTGCAATCTCTCCCTGAGCTCAGCATGGGTAAACTGCAGTGCATTCATTGGCAACTACTGAAGTTCAAAAATGAATGCAGGCTTAAAGCTGTTAGGACTGTAGGCTATGGGCCTTTTAAGATTCTCCTGAATTCAATTATGTTACCTTATATCATAACAATGGAAATGTAACTAGGCGTACAACTCCAGAAGTGGATAATAAGCATGGCACGGCTGTCTTGTTTCCTGGAGTGCAAAACAAAACACAATGTGGAATCTCACACTTGCTCTCTCCTTCTCAAGACACATTAGTTTCACTTAGCTTGATAAAGCATGTAATGCCAAATAAGTTTACCCTTCTGTTCCTGCAGCTATGAAACTACATGACTTGGCAAAAATTCACATAAGGAAGATGTTCAAATGACTAAGATTTCATGGTCAGAGTTTTACGGCTAAGATCTAAGCATTTCACACAGACTCTGAAAATGTGCCTGCAAAGGGAAAGCTGAGGATAAACATACTTATTCCTGCTAAATGCCAGACAATTTGTGCTTGCGTTGTCGTATATCTGGGCTAGTAAAAGTCTACACCTTTAACCTGTCTCTCTTTAACCACTGAGCAAAGGTGAATGAAGCACTGTCGGACACATTTCTGAGCTTTTTGCCTTTTAAACCTGACGGGATTCCGCGCCGAGGCCCCCCTCACATGGGCCCTACGCGGATGTGTAGTTCACGTATGCCTAAGAACGGCCCTGGCCACATCATTAGGTAACTATCTTGTATCTACACTTTCTATCCATTGTAATCAGTTTCACTTAGAGTAGTAGTCCATGTGTCCCTGTATTTTATCTTCATCACTGATGATGAATCCAAAAGGACAAACAATACGCAGGTATGATATGAGAGGTGGATTCTCAGCACAGTAGGGACACGGACATGGTACTGGTCATGTGAGTGTGAGAGTGTGTTTGTGTGTGTGTGTGTGTGTGTGTGTGTGTGTGTGTGTGGCTGAGTTTTTTAACGCCTCATCGTCACTGCTGAGAATAGACCACCAATCAAAAAATTCCAGCAAACAGTGTGTTGTGTCCAGTAACTAACCATTGAGAAAGGACTAGAAGAGGACCAGTACAGACTGTGCAGCATCAGATGAATCATCATCAATAGCTTCACATCTGCAAGGTGCACCCACAGGTTAGATGTGTGTAATAGAGTGGACAGTAAGTGGACACAGTGTTCGAACATTCAGCAGCACTGCTGTGTTTGATCCAGCACCCACACACACACACACAATGCCACTGTTGTGTTGTAGATGTAAACTACAAAGTGCAGCCATATAAGAAGTCCAGATAGAATGTAAGTGTATTAAATGAAGTGGCTCATGTGTTGTTATTTCCTACACAAAACCTCTATCATTTTGAGATTTGGAAGTTTTCTGCGCCACATCATTCAAATCTTCTGAGAAATGACCAGAAACTCTTCCAGACACTTGTCATTGAAACTACAGAAACTACTTTCTGTCATTTAAGACCACGAGGATTTCTCTAATTTCAAAGTTTTCCCAGAGCTGATTAACCATGATGAAACATTTGAGATGTATTCATTTTCTTACAAAGATCTGTCTAACATCTTCACATCATATACACAACATTGATTTTATTGTCTCATAAATGATTTTCTGCTTCATCCCTGTATTGCTTCTAGGAGGTATTTAGGGGAAATAATCATGTCTTAAATGGACTCTAGATGGTCCTAAAATGAGAAGCTGTTTTTAGAGAACTGAGAAACGAATTATTTCTGTGGGTAGATAAAGAATAAAATTATTGCTTACAGATTGTTAGAAAAGGTAGACCTACAGCGCGTGAAAGGGCTTATGCAGTTTCCATAGAACCAACAAAAAAGCTGGAACTGATAGTGTATTGATTAAAACACTGAGATAGACACAGTTGATTTTAACATACTTTACATGTCACAACCCAGTGTCTCAATATATAAATAGTAAATAAATAGCTATAAGAGAACACTGACCCTTGCACAACAACCATGACTATAACTCACTCTCATCACTGTTTTTGACCAGCCGAGAGAAATTAAGGGATGATGGATGGATGAGAAGAGGCAAGGTTGTGTGTGTGTGTGTGTGTGATGTGAGAGAGGGCTGAAAGAAGGAGACTGTGCTCTGCTGTCTTGTCTGCTGAGACCTTTGGTGGATAGCTCTGATGAATTTAGCCCTTATCTAAGGTGAAGGCCTCTATGTGTGTGTGTGTGTGTGTGTGTGTGTGAGAGAGAGAGAGAGAGAGAGAGAGAGAGAGAGAGAGAGAGAGAGGGAGAGAGAGAGAACAGATCTGTGAAGTCAAGCGGAGCTAAGAGGCAGATTGGGTGGCATTGCTCTAACCTCTTATGAAAGCAACTCTGCTGAAAGGCCTTTTGCACAGATATTGAATCTGCCTCAGGTGTGTGAGTGCTGGCTGGAGGCAGGCTTTGTGGAACTCACATTTCAGGAGAGTGTTTAGCACCTGTTGTGTCCAAAGCATGTGGCCTAGACATAGTTAAGTAATTAGAATGTCTTAGGAAAGTAGACTAGTTGGATTTTGCCACAAAAAAATATATTTAACTTGTCTTTTGGAATGTTCTAAAGCTATGTTACAACATATTTATCTCAGGATCCCCATCCTTGGGAGCAGGCCTTATAACTTTTCTGCTCTGCCTCTCATTAACTTCATCAGCCCAATCTAAAGTGGCTCAGACCTGATTTAAGAAAACCAGATTTGTGTGTTGGCAAAGAATCATATCTGTGCCACTCCAGCCTGGTATTGTGATTGTAGCGTTACACTTTGTCCTAACAGTTGTTGATGTGAGTGACAATAGCAACCCGACAATTCTCCCAGGGTTCCCAACAAAGCTGTCTACAACACCTGCGAGCTTTAGAGTGCAAAGTGATACAATGCTCTGTTTTGATGGACACCCTATTTCTGTTGTCAAGGCATCTGCCTCAGAACAGGTTAAACTGGCCAAAAGAGTTCTGGAGAAACGAATCCACGGGAAGGGGGTGGTGGTGGCCTAGTGGTAGGATACTTGCCTCTGGACCAAGAGGTCGTGGCTTCGAATCCTACCTCCAGCATACCACTACTGGGTTCCTGAGCAAGACCCTTAACCCCAAGTTGCTCCAGGGTGACTGTCCCCTGTAGGTAGGGAATGGAAGTCGCTATGGATAAAAGTGTCTGCTAAATGCCGTAAATGTAGAGCTATTAAATGTATTGCCAGAATGTTGGATTTTTCAGGTAGTAACAGTTTTTTTGATGTCATGCACAGCAAAATCGTCAGTGTTAATTTAACTCCCACAGTGTTAAATTCAACACTATCCCAGAAACAAATTATTTCTGTGGGTAGATAAAGAATAAAATTATTGCATACAGATTGTTAGAAAAGGAAGACCTACAGTGCGTGAAAAGGCTTATGTAGTTTCCATAGAACCAACAAAAAAGCTGGAACTGATAGTGTATTGATTAAAACACTGAGATAGACACAGTTGATTTTAACATACTTTACATGTCACAACCCAGTGTCTCAATATATAAATAGTAAATAAATAGCTATAAGAGAACACTGACCCTTGCACAACAACCATGACCGCAATTCACTCTCATCACTGTTTTTATATAAAGGATTATATAAACACTATCCCAGTGTTTATATAATCCTCACCGTTCCAGAGTTAATTTAACACTTTGCATAGTGTTAAAATTTTAACTACACAATAGTGTTACATTTTTAACACCCAGAGTGTTCAATTTTCACACTAGATTGCGTTAACTCTGGGGGTGTTATTTTAACACTTTAAAGTGCACTACATTGTGTAAATCCCTAATACTTAATGTGTTCATCTATATGATTTACTGTCATGTTAACACATTGAAGTGCAATTATGACTACATTCAATATTGTACGATTATGTTATATTCAATGTTCTGAAAATCCTTGTTGATCCTTGTTAATTTTTAAAAACAATTCTTTTTAATAAATATTATATTCCAAGCACCATGTAACATTTGTACATTTACAAAAAAAAAGAAAGGCACAACAAAGCCCATCACCACTATAAGCACTTGGTAGGTCAAAGAGCTTGTATATTTCAATACAGTCTGCTTTGATCTTTTTTGGCAGTTTCTAACACTTTGTAGACGTGACGATGTTCACTGAAGTTTTCAATCATAAGCTTGTTAACTATGAAGGTCACACTATTAACCAGAAGTATCATTTTTTTTCTGCAAAACACAGGCTTCTCGTGGTCATATCCACAGCAAATGACCAATCCTGCTCAGTACACAGTTCCACTAATATTAACCCAATTAGTAGAGAAGGTGTCTTCTGCAACAGCAGGCAGGACTTGGGTGATCATTTCGCTATATTCCTCATCGTCAACATTAAATGATTTCAAGGGTCCATACTCAATGTGGTTTAAAGGAGATGTCTCCCACTTGTATGCTATGGATATTTGATGTTTTTGGCAAGTGACACCATGATGTTCTTGATGTTTTTAAGGGTGTTTTTGAATACCCCATGTTTAGCCTCACCTCTAATACTCCACATATGTATTATTGGTCCATTTTTTCTTATACAAGCTGGGTAATGTAACATATAGTGATGTTTAAGAATCATTTTTCTACCTGGATACAACTGCTTGAAGAAGTCATGGTGTTCCATTATTAAATTATTTAAATGTACAGTCATGCCAAGTATAACAGAGAGACAAAATATGATAATTATTTGCAGTAAAAGCAACAGTTCTGATTTCCTTCTGGCACAATGTCATCAAAAATCAAAGCAATGTTTCTTACCAGAGACTGTTAAGTTGAGTCCAATACTATTGCCACTACTGTCCAAGTTAACCCTTGTTGGACGATTTTTGGGCTCCAAGTAGCCATAGTCAAAAGCATATATTCAGTACAGTATAGTTTCGGTATCACGCAACTCACAAACACAAAGTGACTCGTCTGTTGAAGTTACATCAATGCTGAATACGGTGGTTTGCACAAAAGTGTAGAGATGAACCAGGGACTCATCATAGCAGAAGCTGAACATGTAGTGGGATTTGAAAAGTTGGTCAAAAGCAGCTAATGAGCTGGTGGCTTGGCAGGGGATGAGTTGTTTGTCAACTGCGATGTAAAAGCTGTCAATTCTGTTCTGGGTTCGGCAAACAGCAAGGATATTCGGCCAACAGCAAGGATGGTTGTTTACACTCTCTTGCAGGTGTTCATCGATACTGCAGTATGACTAAAAATAAATAAGACAATAAAACAATTAATTAAAAATAAAACAAGTAAACCTTTCACTAATGCTGAGTATAAATCGCCCCTTTGGTGTGAGATCATGTGCCTTAAGGACATTACTCACAATTAATTGGCCTGTTTCAATTCACTGACTTGGAAAAATCACACTCTACATAGAGAGAAAATGCTAGAAAGTGCATATAACTGAAGTCTCTTGTGGGATTTAAAAACATGAGGCAATATAATTTACCTTGTGAAAGTGAACCATTTTGTCCACTGCACCCTTGACTTATTTTGGTCCTCCTCTTCTGCCCAGCTGAGGGTGTCAAAAGATAAAGCAGCAGCAGAGAAGCCATGTCACTGTCCCAGTCTATTGAGGGGAAACAATGATGTAATTAATTTATGAAAGGATAATGTAAAAGTATTAGTAAAATCAACAAAGTATGCTGTAAACCTTACCATTTCCATCATTCTCACTGACTTTCTCAGCACCTTTTAACAAACAACACAGGTCAGCTGACTGAGTCAGGTGTTTGGCCTCTTTAATGATTTTGGGCTTGAAAGAGGTGTCCCACTTTTCAAGCAACTTGGAGGCTGTTTCAGCACCAAACAGCAGCAGGAAGTCTTGATTCACCTGTTGATCATACGCAAGCATATATAATAAGTCAGGGTTTGGTATTGTTATATTGTATATTCACATCCATCTTAGATCTATTTTAAAGATAGAAGGTATGTCATCCATAACTTCTTAAACTTTTGTCAGAACAAAGATCTTTGAAAACAAAATTTAGTCAGAAGACCAGGAGGACCAATGACTGCATCTTTTACTGCAGCAACTAAAGACTAGCACTGAGGATTAAAGATTGAAAATAAAGGAAATATACAACTCACTAGTCCTTTGACGTCCAAAAAGCTTGGAAACATTTTGAAGACATCTGCAGTTCTTTGTGCGTCATGCACTAGGTCCTGGTGGTGTTGGACCATCATCTTCACCTTCTGAAATACCCTTGCTTCATCAGGACAGTGAACAAGAAATGAAATAGCCTCCTTGCAGGCATCTCCATCAAGTTGCTGAGGCAGTGTGGTTGCTGATCTATGATGCATTGGACATTGTTCTTGAGGCACTGAGGCTTCCTTCACTGGCTGTTTAATTGTACACCTGGACATGGTCTTGAGACAGCACACTAAATATCCAGTGCCTTTCACCCCATCACAGAAATGTTCCTGTTACATTTAAATGAATAAAAAACATCAAAATATCTTACAGCATATGTAGATGCAGCAGAAGGAAACCAAAAAACAATCACTCATCATATCCTTATAACCCAAGTCATTTCCAATCATGGCTAGTCAGTGATTGTGATCTTGAACAAGTTGAACTTAATAAAATACTCAACAGTTTCAATCATGGTTATGACACTTTATGTTTAGTCACAAACAAAATGAAAATAGCAAAACTCTGAAATAATTTCACTTTTATTAGCTACTGTAGTTATTCTATGATGAGGATTTCTTACCGTCATTGCAAGACTCACACAGCCCTTTGGAGAAAATGGATCCTTCAGTGAAGGAAAGAGTGTAATAATTCCCAAGGCATACTTCTCCTTTTGCTGACAGGAGGGAATTCTCCCATAGAGAAAAGACAATCGATCAATCTTGACAATCTTACAATGTATCATTACAAGAATATATGTCTCTACATTACATTTCTTTATAATATTAACATTTACCCATGTCTCTCAATCAGATCACTTGCCAATATGTTGACAAGCTGTCTCCGGGTGCAATGAATTTTCTGACCAGTACTCTTCAAGAATATCCTCTCCACCAGGCTTCCTATGCAAGGCATTTTCATCCATCTGCTCACATAAAGAGGGAAAAGGTTTTTTTTCTATTATATAAAATCATTGGAAGAAACACATACATCATTTTTGTATAAACCAAAGGTGAAAAGTTCAGAGGAATGTAAAAACCCAGCAGCAACAGGCAAACATCTGAGGGGGCAGATCAATAATACTTACATTAATAAAGGGCAAGTTTGGAATTACATCCTTTGGTTGGTGAGAATTTTAAATTTGCATGATACTTTATGAATTATAACAATTCAAAACTACATAAGACATTTTCTACTGACAATTACCTCTTTCACAACCTCTGACACAGACAACTTTACTGCAGAACTGCCTGTGTCTTCTTTGCAGGATCTATTGCAGGCTGTGGGAATACCCTGTTTCCTTAGGTCACTGTCACTTGATGAAAGTGACAATCTTCACAAGAGGCCATTTGATTAATTTAATTTTTTACAGCTCTGTCCATTTTGGCAAACATTTTTTAGATTACCTAAAATTATTCTGATTAGATTTCTATTAATCCAGTTAGCAACACTAATAACTTGACAAAAATTGCAATGTAATATATATTGAATAGCAAATGACATTTTACATAAATATGACCCAAACCTCCCCTCTGCATAAAGAAAGGTCAATATCACCTGCATTAAGGGATAGCCAAAACTTGGTTATACATTGAGAACGTAAGATTTTATGGTAACACCTGCCTTTATCTGAAGTCCTTTCACATACTGTCAGGCACAGGTCTGGATGAGCCTCCAATATGTCAAGAAGTCTTCGTCAACTGCTGTGCCAGTTTCATAAAAAATGTCAAGATGAGCAGACTCAGGGAGACCAAACTTGATTTTGACTGTAAAACTGTAATCATAAAGTCACCTGAAACAAAGGTCCCTCAAACAGTGTGAATAACTGATCACCCTGCTTTTATCTTTAGAATTACTCCAAAATATTAAAATACTTGTTAAGAGCAGAATCATACCAATGCAACATAGATCATTAACTCTGCACTTCCTTGTCTTTAAAATGGTAGGCCAAACTAGACAAATCTGCAACAACAATTATAATGTATACGTTCTAATAAACTATGTTAAATACAGTTAACCTTAAGGAACCTAGCCTTATTTTGAACATTTTTGCATTCCTTTAGTTTGTGGCTTATTATACTACGTGATTAACTAGAAACGAAAATGTGGTCTTAATAATATTATTTTAGAATAAAATAATAAAATATTTTTAACACACCATTATGCACACACGATCGGATAAACATGGATAATCACATATACAGAAGGTAAACATGTATAACATTTTTCTTTGTAACGTTAGTGAGTTAGCCATGTTAGCGAGTTAGCACATGGCTAATTGGTTTCGGGCCCTATGAAGGGACGTAACCGATTCGAATGACTTGCTGCAAATGTGTATACAAACGTTTCTGACTAAATAGTCATCAAATGTGAAGTTAAAGACTAAATAATAAACACAGCCCAGCATTTGGTTGTTCATAAGCTATAAACATGCGTTTTCTCTATAATAAATGAACCGAATCTAGACGCTTTGTTACTCCGCACAAGTTGTCCTACCTGTCAAAATGAGCAACATATCTGATGCAGAGTTTATTACAACGCATTTTGTTTGGCCTCCAATAATATCTTACATCCATTGATGAATTCCACATAGGTGAAGTCTGAGTGAAATTTGATGTACTTTTTATACTGAGGTATTTCGTTTTCAACAACATGTCCCAAAACTTGTCCTGGTTAAGAAAGCGGGCGAAAAAACAAGGCTCCATTAACATAGACATTAAAACCACAGTTTAAATCTAAACAAACTATGCAGTTTGTTAAATAGCATACCCATACAACTTTCATTGTGCCTTCATTGCAGACGCGTGTAGTGCACTAAAATATGCTACATATTTTTGCTGAAATTCATGGGAAAGTGTCTGTGCAGCCTAGGCTATAGCTACCATTCTTAAAGTAGTATGCTAAGCATGTTTATCCATATTAGCATTAGATTAGCATAGCATTAGCATTGCTCCGTAACTGCATTACCTACCTTGGGTTAAAACCTGGCATAGACAACAAAACACTCTTTGTAAATTGATAAAGTGCGCTTTTTACCTTTGAAACAGAATATTTCTGACCCAGGGTCATTCTCTCTCACACATTTATTTAGTGTATGCACTGCTAGCTAGTTGGTTGCTAGTCGCATATTTTGCAAGACATGATAGGCTAAATGCGTAATCAAATCATAACTGTCGGTGACTCTTTTCCCGATCCACATATATTTCGTTTAGTTTAAAACACTGAAAAAACAAATATTCAAATTATTTGACTTAAATTGCTAGGTGTGGTTCCTACCAAGGATTCTTCTGGGTAAGGGCTTGTCCAGGCAAGAAAGCGTGAAAAAAACAGATGTAGAAAGTAACTACAAAACAGTGTTGGCTATTAACTCCTTGAAACAGCACCGGCCAGAGAGCTTTTTCAGCACTCTAAGTGTTAAAATAAGTCCTAAAACTAACACCCATTAACTCCGAGCAATTAACACCAGAAATTTTAACTCCAATTAACGCTACAGATTTGGCTGTGTGTGCTGTAATCCACTGGCATTGCATTTGAATGTATAACCTAAAAGATTGTCATTTAAGACAAGGACATTCCCATTTTGTAATACTAGGTTTTAACTCTTACTTACTGCTATCAAGGTGATGGTTTGTTTCTGTGCAGGTGTAGTATTGGACCTGTATTCATAAAGATAGGAATATAATCCTCAATTGGTTTGTGAATGTGGGCCCATGTTCTTTGTGAAGCGGTGTACTTTATTTTAACTGCACATAATCCTTCACCCCACATAACTAACACACAGAGGCTCTGTTTCCTCATGTTTTTGATAAACTTAGGCACTGATAACCATTATCTTGCTCTAATCAAACAGTCTCATAACACCACCTTACAGTATGATGCAAATGCTTCATGTGTACATCTGTCTGAATGTACCCTAGTGCAAAATGACATTCGATCAGAATGACATCCTATGCCTAAAGAGAGGCTTCTAAAACAGCTCTGTCTGTGAATCATCTCTTTAAATAATATTTTTCTATATGAATGACGTATAGCCCTGTTTTTTGATGGTCTGTTTGCTGTTATAGACAATGTTCTTGCCTATTTTATGACTTGCCAGTAGTAGTATCAGACAGCAGGCACACACCCACACACTCACACATGCAGCATAAATCAGTGCAGCGCCCACACAGGTATTTACATAGCCCTGTTTAGTCTAGCCTGCTGTGCTGCAGTTCTGCTGTGTGTGGTGATCAGAGCTGTTTTAATCAAATCAGCAGTAATATCTGCTCTGAATGCTGGACAATTCCCACTACTGCTCTAACTCATAGTTGTAAGGTGCTGCCTCTGGATACTCTCTCTCTCTCTCTCTCTCTCTCTCATCTTAACGAGCTGCAGGGATGATCTATGGAGCAGTCCATTCTCTTCATTTTAGGAAACTTTTATAATTTGCTTTTTTATCCCCCGTCCACCTGCTGCTGTGGCGTAATTCACAGCTGGTGTGATTCATGAGTGTGTGGCACACACTGTCTCTGCTGCCCTATTTCATCCGAGCATACACACACACACACACACACAAACACCTCTACTGGACACCCTCTGCTTGTACTTCCTCAGCTTTTTAATGTCCCAAATGTTCAAAATAACAAGCATGTGTTACCTAATGCCTTCATGCCTTTATACATTTTGCTACCACTAGATGCACCTTTAACATTTCATTCAGGGCTCAATGCAGAACTGCAAACACTGCTGATGATTTTACCACTGCTTCATATGATACCCTTGCTTGAAATAATGCTTTTCCCCCTTGGGAATGTGAAGTGATAACATTTTTGGTTTCATACCTTCTCCTCCAGACGTAGTCTTACAAATTCCACCCAAGAAAATAATATAAAAACGGGAGCTTTAAGAAGAAGATTGATGCATGGTTGTTCTTTGCTTTGATCCACAGAGCGAGCCCAGAAAAACCATTTACCTTTTTCAATTGTGTTGCAGATTTAGGTTGGGTCTCATCACAGGGCCTTCTTTTTTATTCCGGGGTAAAAATAGAAATAAATATTTTAAAAAGCTTTAGAAAAAAAGCCCTATTCCTGTGCACCGGGCAAATTATTTTAGAGGAAAGAAAAAGAGGACGTATCCCTGGGCAGCTCTCTCTCTATCTCTCTCTCTCTCTCTGTTGAATGCAGTGAACTCTTATTGCATGGGTCAGTCCATAAATTATATGTATTTTAACAGGAATAGCAAAGGGCTTTGACTCCTCAGAGGAAAGAATGAAAGAACTCTCATTTCTTATTACGTTCATATTATCTCAAAAGTGACCCGGGCACTTTGAAGTACACATACAATGGCAGTGGAACTTGTGATGATGAAATAGGAAAACATATTTGCAAAAGGAAAAAAATAAAATATGCCACTGATCCACGCAGTGCAGCTGCATGTCTGTGTTTGTATGTGCACTTGGTAGGGCTGTGAATCGAAACCCGGTTCCGATTTAGAACCGGTTCTAATTTTGCGAAGCACCGGAATCGTTCACCTCCGGCTTTATCGGTTCCTCTAACGATTCTTTCGGACTTTTTCCTGCGTCGTGCGCGATGACGTCACACTCCGCGGAGAAAGCGGTCCCCGTGGCTGCATTTTACCAACAAAACAAAATCCAGTGTAACCAGTGTAGTGCCGATTTAACTTGCGAGAGTGGGAACGCTACCAACATGTTAAAAACATTTGAGGTCTCAACACAGCATTAAAATTCAAGAATGCCATGTGTTCAATTCTCAGTGCTCAAGTGCAAGCTCCATGGTTTCCATAGATGAGGGTAACTTTAACTACAATGCCACTTATCAATGCTAATTTATTTTTATAATTATATTTTCATATTTAGACCATGTTATTTATTGTTTAAAGGAAGATAAGTGCATAGTTTATTGTTATTTATTTTATACTGTTGTTGCCTTCTCAGCCTCGGCTTTAGCGGCCGATAGCCAGACGTCTTTGGCTCGTTACTCTCGGCCACAGAGCGGGTTCAAAAATTAGAATCTTTCCTCCCTCGGGACGGAAGAATTTATTTACTGTCTCCAAAAAGAACATTAGAGTGGCGAGAATCACTCACAAACAGAGCGGCCATGTAAAACTCCAAATATGCCCTGAAAGACTACATCTCCTAGGCTCCCTAGAGGCTCATTTACCCAGAATGCAAAGTTTCTTAAGGCAACTGGCTCCTCTTGTAACACTTTAGGAATCGATAATGGAATCGATAAAGAATCAGATCGATAAGAAGAATCGATAATGGCACTGACATCAATAATTTCTTATCGATTCCCATCCCTAGTTTAAACAGACCTTTGTGGGCTTGTTTGAGGTAGAGTTTGCATTTTATCATGTTTAATCCATATAATTCCACTACAGTGAGCTGAATCTGTGGGTTGTTTTGGGTGTGTGTTGCAATAGCCCAATCCGGTTGAGGTGCAAAGAGGGAATGTGTATTCAGAGCTGCAGGCTGAGGTCTAAGCGTGACCTTGCGATCAAAATTCAACATTATGGATATCCAAAAATATTTAACCTCTTAGAGAACTTCAAATACTCACTTTCATAATTACACAGTTTACATATTGGATAAAAGCTTTATAAGCCTGCAGCTTAAGAAACCCACCCTCACTTTTTCATTCAAAATCTAGTGTGCTGGAGCACAGAGCCAAACTGTGTCACTGTCTAGATACCTATGAATTGCATTGTATACAACAGCCACACAATGCTTATTGAAATGTTCAAATGGATAGACCTATTCCACCCAAACAGAATAGCTACAGGTAGATTTGTCCTTTCTGTAAGACCCTGGAGAGGAGAAATGATAAAGGCACCAGTTCCGGCTAAGGCAATGGATTGTAGAGTGGTGGTGAGGTGGGTTGTGTACCTGAGTGGTCCTGAGAGAGCAGTAAGCTGAGCATGGCGAGACAGCAGCATGCACTGTTTGCCTCTTTATCCCCACACCCAGTGAGACCAGCTCCCTCCCAGCTGTCATTAGTCTTGCTCTCTCCATGCCTGTTCTCACTGCAATTGCACACAGTCTTGGCAATGACAGACCGATCCGCACAGTGCAGCACACACCATGGCACACTCCAAATTATCCAGCAGCACATGTAATCAAGCTTGACAAGAGGGGCTATTGCCAAACTGAAGACTGTAAGTGTTCTGAAGTTTAACAATAGGGTGTGCTGTAATCAAAATATTTTAGATCAAACTGACTGGCTCAAAATCCTGTAAATTCCGTGAAATAAATCTGACTAACACAGTTGTAGCCTGACAAAATTCTCTGAACCCGACCACAGCCTAACAAAATTCTGTCTGAACCCGACCACAGCCTAACAAAATTCTCCCTAAACCTGACCACAATCTGACAAAATTCTGCCTAAACGCGACCACAGCCTGAAACAATTCTGTCTGAACTCGACTGTAGCCCAGCATTCTGTGCCAACCTGACAGTTTTGTCAGAACCAAAATTTAGTCTATTGCAACTTTATTCTAATACACTACTTAACTCATTTTTTTCTACATTTTAAACAATTGACTCTTAAATGCCAAAAAAAAAGTAAAGTACAGCAAGAAACAGTAGTAAGAAGAAACAAACAGGTGAAGGCCCACATCCATCAAAGCTGGGAGACAGGAAGATTCTAATTCGAAATGACAAATCTAAACACGACCTGAGTCTGACAAAGTTTTGAGATGTGATGTCTGAATTGTCAGGTCCAACTGGGTTCTGATAAATGTGTTGAGATGTAATGTAAGGGCTGGGCTTGAGCGCTGGAGATGGACATTTCAGCAGCTAAGCAGGAAAAGTCCATCTATTCTGTGACATTGTTCTGCCTGACTGCTACTCAGCATGCACAAGGCTGCTGACCCAGGCTAGCGCTTCATTTCACCTGCAGGACAGTGTGGAGCACACACCCACATACTGACAAAGAAATGTCCTGATGTTGCAGCCCACAGGACACTGGCTGACAGTGGAGAAAGCCAACCCACACTCCTGTTTTGCGGTTCAATTGAATCACTTTTTTGATTGAGAATGCGATATAGAGCGCAGCATTCTCGTACCGGCCCAGGCAGGCACTACACCGTGCTGAAAAAATGTACCAAAACAGGACCTCAATTACATAAAAAGCAGTAGAAATGTGGGCAAGGGGTCAGACTCTAGACAACACCCCCATAATCATGGCTGATTTCAGAGACATTGGAAAGATTACTTAGAATGATGCTGTTGTTGTCCTCTTGTTCACCAAGACTAAGCACACAGGTCTGATTGATTTCCAAACATTTTTGCAAAAGTAAATTATGAATTTATGAGAGAGAAGTCTATGACATGCAGAATAGATTCCTCTGTATGCATTTCAAGAGTTACACTATAAATTCCTTTATAACATTATAAAAGACGTATAGGTTAGACTATTGATGTTTTGAAAGTACAAAAGTTTTGGGTCAATACAAAAAGGTATCTTTAGAAGAGCTTTATCTATAAGAGATATTGAGCACGAGAAATAAGAGGAAGTAAAGCTATGAGTCGTACTGTATGCGAAACTTTTTTATTCTGTTCTTCTTGCAGATGCTGATAAGGTCAATGTGATGACCTGCTATGCCAGAAATACAGTAATTATATTAGCGTTTCTCATCTAATTGTATGCCAGGAATGAAAACGTTGACCTTTTCATAACTGTATATTTTTTCTCTGAGCTCCAAGTGGGCAACTTGTGGTGTTAACTTGAGATATCTCAGCTTGGTCTGTCTGTGTTTGCTCTGTTCTCTTGTATACTCTCTTCTCTGATGCTGGTCTAGATAGATGCTGAAGCTTGTAATGGTTGTGGAGAGATTTCGGATGGAGAGCAGGAAGCTGTGTAGGTCTGGAAAAAAAAGTAATCATTGCAGGGCATGAACTAGAGCGTCAGGGAGTTAAAAATAAACCCTTCTCATTCCCACGGAAGAGAAAACGGGAGAGATTGTGTGGGTGAGGTATGATGGGTAACGTTTGTAAATGCTGATGGGCTTTCACAATTCCTTGGTGTGGATAATATTGTCACATGCATTCGAGCATTGTGTAAAATCTGTCGAGGACAAATGTATTCAATTCTTGGTGCATGTGTTTATCATAAGACATCTCTTTGACTATGTGTGCCTTTTCTTTGGGGCAGAATGTATCATCCTGATAAATTCAATCACAATCTGTAAATGTGTTAGGCAAATACAAGTATGGAAAATGCCAGGAGAACACTACCTATGTGTTGGCATAGTATCGACAGTAAGCTTTGGTGGCAGAGGGATAATTTAGTTGTTTTAAGGGTTTTAAGGGCCCTGATGAAGAAGAATGATGCTACACCATTCAAAGATATTTTAGACAAATATAAGTCTCCAGCTTATACGGTCCTTTTCTATTCCAGCATACTGTCCTCTTGTGCAGAAAACAAGGTCTATAAAGACAAAGACATGAACATGTTTACTGTGGAGGAGCTCCAGTGGCCTGCACAGAGCCCTGACCTCAACCCGAGTGAACACCTTTGGGATACAGTGTCAGTTGTGAGCCAGGCCTTCTTTTCAACATCACTGGTCGACCTCACAAATTCTCTTTTGCCTGAAAGGGCACATTTTTGTGGAAGGCCTTTCCAGAAGAGAGGAGGCTGTTATAGCTGAAATGGGCCAGCAAATTCACAATGATAACCATGGTTTTGGAGCTGGATTTCCAACAAGCTTTTGTGTGTGTGTGTGTGTGTGTATTCATGTATATATTTCACCTCCGAAAAATGACAAGGACTGGCCTGTCAGTCAGACACTCCATCACAAGCTGTCCTTAGGGAGCACAGCCAACATGAAAAACAAGCCACATGGGGCCACAGTGGTCTGGGGCACTGGAGGTGATGCTTGTGTCTGATATCTAATGGGGAAAGATGGAAGGATGCTGGAAAAGAGGGTGGGTGAGGGAGAAAAGGGAGGATACATCATGAGAGCTACATGTCAGCTCCAATGATCTCTGTAACAAGCAGCAGGAGGCTTCTGTAGTCCGGAGTTCTGTGTGCAGCTGGTAGAGTGACCCATGCCTTCTGTGGGCCTGCTAGACAGGCAGAGGTCCCTCCCTGCTGTCCGGCTAGATCATTTCTGGCAGGGTGCAGAGGAAACACCACTGGCTTCTGCAGTCGTGGATGCCCAGAGGGTACGACCAGCCAGCTGGGGCCATGGTGGAGTGACCTTGGAACAGAGTTCTGTAGGTCTTCTTGTTTGCTGCTCTCAAGGAGGCAGCAGTATAAAGGGTCTCTATGGCAGTGTGTCAGTGCTGACATGAAAATGCAGGATGACATTATTGCCATCAAACAAGATACCAAAACCCAGAGACTCCATTTGCACTTTCTACCATGCCCACTCACTCAAAATTCACAATTTTCCCAGTTCATGTCATAGATGTTTTTAAGATTTACATAAAACTTCTATTAAATTAGTGGGATTTTGCTAAATCCCATATCTTTACTTCATATACCATTTTAATAATTGTTGATTCTTCATCATCTGTATTACAAGCCTCACCAATAGCTTCACTGGGCTGTGTTGAAATGTATTGCAACATGTATTCATGTAAGCAGTTGTTCCTCAATGGTTTTCAGTAATCTAACCAATAAAAAAAGGATTTTTTCACCCAAACAGAGAATCTTTCATTTTTAAAAATTAATATCTCCAGTAGTTTTCACTTTCCTGCAAACAATTTTTGATTATGTGTAGTATTCGTATAGTTCTGTCATATCTAAAGGTTTTCTGTTCTTGCAAAAAAAAAGTGCCACAGATCTTGCGCAAGCTTTGGAGCTGAAAAAATAATTTTTTTAGCTTGTTTTTAAGGATAGTTAATATTTTTTTAAAACAGACACTTTTCTTACTTTTTCCAAAGTCGGTAATCCCGCCTGAAAACGGTTTGGGCAGGATTATTTTAAAATGGACTGTAACATATTCAGAAGTATGTGAAAGAATGAACTCAAAATTTCACCATTAAGCAGTGGTCTGGTCTGGTAGGTCACACAGACTTTACACAGACTTACATGTTTGCTCAATTACTGACTGGGTAAAAGCTTCTCTGAATCGCAACATATGAATGCTGACATCAAAGAAAAGTGTAGGATTCTATTTCCTTTAGAGGCTTAATATTGTGTTTGCTAATAGAAAAAACAACGAAAGCCACAAGCATGTGGGTGCAAGACATTCATGACCACACATTGTATGATATAATTATGATCACTCAGATGGTTTTATTCTGGCGTTACAATGAATCATCAGGCACAGCACAGTCTCTCTGCTGGGGGGGAGAGGGTCAGGATGGGGTGTTTTACAGTTTGAATCATCTCACTGTTGCTGACATCAGACATAATTTAAACAAAAAAGCCACCTACACTATTTCCCCTCACAAACTCACATCTGCAAGCTAACGTAATTACATTAAAAATGAAAGTTCACTTTAAAAAATCCACACTGCCTTCGATTACCCTGCAATGTTTGAGAACCTATAACCTCTTTTTGGTCAACCCTCCATTCCATTCTCTTTTTTTTGCTCCCCTCTTTCTCTCTGTCCTCTGTTCACTATCTAGCATGTTTTCACCCATTAAAGAATAATAGTGTTAGCTCAAAAGCTTTTAGGAGCTCAGATGGGGAGAGAAGGGAGGGGATTGGAGGGATGCACTATTTTCTTTCCCTTGTGA
Source organism: Bryconaethiops microstoma (assembly GCA_037577275.1). Taxonomy (NCBI): domain Eukaryota; kingdom Metazoa; phylum Chordata; class Actinopteri; order Characiformes; family Alestidae; genus Bryconaethiops; species Bryconaethiops microstoma. Next base: position 1,106,697 of record JBBJLS010000018.1, on the reverse strand, counting down.
CAAAAAAAGAGGTAGATAGAAGGAGAGAGAGCAAGAGAGAGAGAGCAAGCGAGAGAGAGCGAGAAAGTATCTGTCATGAGCATGTGACATGTGGAAGCTGAAGTAAGACAAGGCAAGGGCGGGTGGTGCTCCACCCAACAGCGAAAATCATCAAACTTTTAATGACTTGAGCAATTACCCCCAGTGAGCCTGCTTAATGGCGAACAGAGGACGCCATTAAGCATGAGGATCACACACGCACAGTGAGCCAATGTGAAAGAAACAGCCTAATGTGTAAAAACAAACTGAAAAGGGACCCTGTACTATCCCTTCCACCTCCGCTCTCAATCACACTCTCTCTCCACTTAACCAGGGGAAAGTTCTGTTGCACGCTTTCGCAAAACTGTCCCCTGGGGTCCTTACTTACAATGGCACTCATAATATTATGCTCTACCATCCACCAGGCAAAGAGCTGTCACTACACAATCCAAGCTGGAGAGCTGTTTTCTCCAGGAGAGGCATCTCTCATTAGAGGCTTTTGAGTAGACTAAAGTAATTAATGCTCATTTCACTGGGGGAGCTAATTTAACAGTGCACTTCTGCTTTTGCCCATCTATTTCATGCTGCCGAAGCAAGACAGGTGTATGTCATCGTTAAAACTAATAATTGCAGGCTTGGAGAACTTGGGAGGCAAATCAGAGCTTGAACTGAGCGGACAATTGGATGGGCAGGTAGCAGAGGATGAAGAAGGGAAAAGGGGGTTGTTATGGGATAATTCTGCCCTTCCATGCTATTATGGCAGGTGTCCGCCCCCTACACAGCTTTGCAATTAGCTTGTCAAACCTGGCCTGTTCAGCAAAGCTTGCTGATTCCTCTCTTCTTCTTTCTCAGTTTTTGTTCCTCTTCTTCCACCAGGACACACTTGGGGCGGCTGGTGGAACGTTCCAGAAGGATGGTGGCATTCATGACAGGGCCTCTGCCTCTTCCATTTTTAATTCGCAGCACAAGCGCAAGGCAGCAAGGGAGCCGAGACAGGAGGAACAATCTCTACTGGCATCATCACGAAACCTGCTCTCACTGACAGGCAAAATTCAATGGCTTAATCAGCAGCCAGCCAAAGGTTTCACAACCTTTAATAACCATTACATATTTATCTGTTGCTTATGACTCAGAGGACTGACCAATCAAACCATCATTCCACTGTGATTTCCTCTAACTTTTTGTCACAGCACCATGCATCATTTAAAGATATTTTTCCCATTTTTTCCATTTGTCTGTAGGAGTTGTATAGACAAACTGAATGACTAGTCCACTAGTTAAACTAAGTCATGCAACCCCTACTATGCATGTTTAGTCCACAGATTTACGATCAAAGGTATAATGCGGTCCTTAAGATCGAGCGGTGAGTGGGTTAAAATTACATTATATTCAGTTCTCCAGGGGAAAGGGAAAGGTAACAATTGACCTAAAACCAGGCACTGTCCCTACCATATGCACCCCATGCAGCTACACACATGGTATCTAAACAGGGTTCTTCCCAAGAGTAAAAAACAGTGATAAATGTAACCCTGAACCACCAGGCTGCAACACTGTTATGAAATATTTCACCAAAATGGCACCCTTAAATGTCCTGTTTTTCGGCTTTCTACTCAAGCAAATCCATTTGTTTTGATGGATATTGCAATTACAGACCCCCCAACCCCTGCTAGCCTCCTCCATAGAAACTCTGATGGGTCAACAAGCTTTCCAGAGCACTTCCCATAGTGATGCAAGAAGCAGCGTGCAGCATTGCCGGCGTATTTAATTAGCCTACTTAAGGTGCTTTTTCGACTCTGTGCCATGAACGCAGGCCGCTGGCGGCACAGCTGCACAGATAAAGACTCAAACTGATCTTCGCAATAGGCCTGGTATGCTAATGGCCAGCTAGTCTGGCTGAGGAAGGCACCCCAGAGAGAAGCAGAGACGAAGTTCATAGTCCATGGAGGAATACAAGCATACAGTACACACATACAAACACACACCCTAATGAGAGAGTTTGAGTCACAATCTCCAGTGAGAAACCTAAGCTGACCAGGTCAAACACCACTAACGCAATGTCTGATGCAGATGGTGACATTTGAAATTTGACAGACATAACTGTTCATTACCAGCCATTGTCTTTTGAGCTATTCTGTGGTTACAGTTGCAGCGAAGGGCCGGAGCCCTCCTGAAACAACACGTCGGCCAGTGATGACTACTGAAGTGGTGAATTTCAAACAGCCACTCCTCATCTCTTCAGTGCACTCCAGCCAATATTTTCAATTCAATTAGGCCTGAAAATCTTCACTCCAGCATAAATGAATACATTTCATTAATTCAGCAGCAGCTGGTAGCAAAGTGATTTTACGCTAACTTTTTTTTTTTTCTTGTCTTTTCCCTTTTTTTGCTGATGTTGTAGGTGTATGCCAGGGCAGAGAGCACAGATGCTGATACTCCTAGCAGCCGTCTTTCTGTCTGCTTGCCTCCATGTTTGGATCCCACCCAGGGCCGGGTGTTATGCTGATAATTGGCCTGTCCTGTAAATTCTGAGTTTCTCACTCGGATGAACTGCTACCTCCACACTTGCTTTCAGAGAGAAAGGGGTTGAGCTGGAGACCGGGTTGGGGGGGGTACTGGCTGTTATGTTATCACCCTCAGGAGAGCGAGCAAAACCTCAATTAGCTTTCCGCCAGCACGGCAAGAAAGTTCTTTCACCGGCAAGACAGTGCAAATGATATTTTGAGATGGTGTGAATGGGATGCATCCAGGCAGTTTTTGACGAGTATTTTTTTTGTTCCCTTTTTTGTTTCATTATCGCACCGTTAAAACGGGAGCCCCACCAAAGACCTTTTCAGAGGAAGATGCCTGAATCATATAAAGACTTCAAAATGGACATTCAATTACTTTAATATGCTACATCAGCCTAACCTACAAATTAGCGGACAGTATACTGTCCTGATAGTAGAAAACCAATGAGAAGTGGATGGCACAGACAGCAGGCATGGTGAATGAGAGGTGTGTGTGTGTGTGTGTGTGTGTGTGTGTGTGTGTGTGTGTGTGTGCGTGTGTGTGTGTGTGTGTGTGTGTGTGT
>JBBJLS010000018.1:1079940-1100637 GCA_037577275.1 Bryconaethiops microstoma | reverse complement strand
GCAAAAATTGTTACTCATGAAGCATATTTAACACAACAGCTGACTAGCACTGTAGATAGTAAACAAATAATACAAAGCTATTGTGACTGTCAAAACATCATATGTCTGAAACATTTTTTATATATACAGCCCATTTTTTGTATATATACACACATCATGTTTAGCAGTTTTGTTGAATGGGCAATGGGCAAAAAAAAACAACCGAAACTAAGGCAAAGGCTGTTGCTGCTTGACGGGCTGACATTTGATTGAGTGGGAAGTGAGATGCTATAATCAATATGACACCAGAAAGCAGATCAGATTGTCTGTCTGGTTTCACAATGTGTATTACCCCAAGAGTCTGCCTTCAGTTTTCTCATGCTGTGTTTGGATGTGGTTTTCTTACTTAGTTCTCTTCATCAGGCCCATGTTTGTCTGTCACAGTTGTGCTATAGGAGACAAACAAACGCACACACGCACATGCATGTGTGCCTCCAGAGACGGCCTCATTGTCCCTCTCCGTAACCCCGGCTGATGCCAGCTTCTTGCGCTTAAGATGATTAAGAGTGCACCCAGTCTCAGGCTGACACGAGCCTTAAATCCTCTGGGCCCTGAGATGAGGCAATAGGCGGTGGAAGTCGAGCCGGGGCCCCTTTTTGCCTTTGCCCCGGGGAGTGCTCCGTCTGCCCCCTCGCTCCAGCCCAACCTGCTCACAAAGAGGCGCGCCACGGCCCTGTCCCAAACCTCGGCAGAGGCATTCATCATCCCCCTGTTCCGGCACGAGAGAGGAGGACAGACGCGCGCGCCCAAATAGAAAATGCCTATGTAAACACATCTCTCATCAGAGAGAGTCACTGCCGAACTCTCTCCTCCAGAGATTGAGAAGCAGCAAGAAAAAGCAAAACTCCCTCCTCCTCTTCCTCTACTTCTTTTTTTCGTGGCTGTATAGCAAGAGAATGTGATGACCAGGAGGTTTGGGAGGGGAGCAGCGGGTGCCCATGGTCAGTAATTAGTAGGTTAAAAGAGAACAGGGATGTTTAGGTGCTTCCAGCGCCGCAGAAAAGTTTTTGCGGGAGGTCACGTCCCCGGCAGCTAGAGGCAGGAAACTATCGCCATGCAGAATGAGAAAATTTCCCTACAGTGAAGCTGAATGAGATGCAGTGTGCAGGACACTGTTCTTTTTCAGTGCACCGTGTCCCACACTGCACTCACACGGGGGTGTTGCAACCTAATGCTCTGCACGCTCTTCTAACACAAAATCCTTTTGATTTTAGATATATTCAAATCCTATACAGAAACAAGTGGGGTATCACATTAGTTGCAATGTACTGTCAGACCATTTTGAGCCAGGTCACAATAAAGTTAACCCTAAAATGCATATCTTGATCCACAAGCACACACCAACAATTAACACGATTAGTACAACCTTCGCAGAACACAGAAATACTTCTTCATTCTCAGCTTTCCAGACCATCATGAGGAATAAAGAATGACAATAATTTGTGTTTTTGACATAACATTTTCATTTGCAGCTAAACTGTGGTGTCTTCTTGTCTTTTTTATCTATGCATTTATCTATCCATATATATATCTATCTATTTAATATCATATCATGAAAATCAAGAGATATATAACCTTTCAGCAAGGCATAATTATTCAAAGGAGGCCACTGTTTCAAAGTAGGAATATAGCTGTACGGTGGTAAAACTGACCCACCTTGGTGATTTTTGTCTGAGCTTACAGAGGCTAGATAAAACATGTCCTCCTGACACATTCTAATCACAAAAGAGCTGCAGGACAACCAACTCATAAATGTTTCAGTTAGATTTAATCGCCCCCCTTTCCCTTTTTCAGTCATAGTCAAATTGAAATGAAAACATCTGGATTAAATGTATTGTGTAAGAGCTTACATGCTCTTTGAGTAGAAATGTTTCACGTGGTTAGAGTGCTCTCTCTGACTGTGTGTGTGTGTGTGTGTGTGCGAGAAAGAGAGAGAGAGAGTCTATTTGTCTGTCTGTTTGTGTTTGTGTATACTGATGGTGTTCTGATTATCCAAATACAGTGCAATTGAATTACACTGCAGCTTCCAGCTTGCAGCTCTCCACTGGACATGGAAGGTGCCACAGCATTTTGCAGAGGAGGGGCACATAATACATTATGTTATGACATTTCTTTCATGTCAGTGGAAGAAGATAACAATCAAGTGAAAATCAAATTTACATACTTGTAACAAATACTGTAAAAAAAAAAAAAACTAAACCTAACCTATGACTAAACCTGTGATCACATTAAAAGCAAGTAAAGTGAAAAAGCCAAATAATGGATCCTTACTCCCCAATTTAGTTTGTGCAAACTGCATTACTAAGGATGCTTTCAGCTGACAAGCTTTTATAGTTTTACTGTGTAACACAATGCTCCCAGGTCAGTTTAAAACCACCTGACATAATAAATTTGCATGCTAGTTTGCAAAACATATGTTTCACTTCAAAACAAAAAAAGGGCTCTGGTTGTCATTGTTATGTCAAGAACAAAATAACCCAAGCTGTCACATCACACCCAAGGTGCTCAAAGTGTCACACAGGCAACACTTATTGTCTCACTGGCTGTGCTTTAAAGACCAGTGGAAAACTGGGTCAAAGCTGAATTTGATTGGAAAATCCAAGGGTCAAGGTGAAAGTGTTGGTTTGCAACATTTCCCCAATTTAGTCACTGCCTATTCCCGCTGACTAGCTAAATCTCCCTCATCACATGATGCTACCAGCACTGAAGGCAAGCACATGCTTCATCTGAGACATATGAAGCACCACCATCATTTTGAACTGGTGCTAACACAACAGTATTGGGCAGTTCAGCATGCTCCTCGGAGAACGCTAACTGCTAATTCTGTAACATGCACTACCAGACTCAATGCAGCAAGTGATGGGGAAGTGGGAGGGTGTTCCTACCCAACCTAAGAGAGTAAAGCTCTCTTAAAACATCCGGTCACAGGTTGCTGTGGTACCACTTGGGATTGAACTTGCAGCCTCCTGCTCCAACGCTTTAGACTGAATTTCATCAGGAGTTTTATTCATAGATAACAGTAGGTCATAACCAGGGGAGGGAAAAGGTAAAGGTTGGCCTAATGGGCTTTAAAAGAACTCTAACGCTTTTGTGCTCAGCTCAGAGTCTCCATGCTTTGCCTTTGGATGACAGGAGCACCTTGGCATGCATGGATCAGGCAGGGGATGCGGAGGAGGAAGGCTGCCATTTGGCCCTGCGCTCATGCCGCCTGCTTTCACTCAGGTTGTCTAAGAGCTTCTGCTCTAGAGAACGGACCATGCAGTGCTTTAAAGGAGGGCAGATGGAAGCAGCACCTCGCCAGTGTCTCACGGCACCTTCTGTCTCGCTCCGCTGTTCAGCACGATTCACTGGAGCTCTACTTCATACACCCACTCCCCATAAGACCTCACAGTCAAGGGCATTTATTTGCAACAGGCTCCAAAACTAGTGCTGCAGTTCATTAATCAATTAATCTATCAACTGTTATTTGACTCATTGTATATTTATAATTTCTTTGGTTTGCTCTCACTATGCCCCATCAGAGGACTGCAGTCATTCAGAGTTCTATCTGTATGATGAGTGATTTTTGTCACTTTTTGTGGAGTAAAACAACAGCTGCTGTAACACCACCCTATGCTTTCTGTAGAATACTGCAATCTGTCGTAACAACCGGGGTGTTTTGCTTCAACATTACAGAGTGTTACAGAGTCCTCTTGTTTCTAAGTAAACAATGTGTTGACTTTTTCCATAAAGTCTCCAACGAGCTATCGACGATGACCCAATGGCTATTTTTTCCCAAAAGAATCCCTTCTACCTGTGCAAAAATCGACATTAATCCTATACACACACAGCTTTATAATACATAAATAAATTCAAATGGCTACTTAACAAAACTTACCAACTAAGCAACATAATTGGTTTAGTTATATGACAGTTTACCAACACAGTTGGTTTAAATATATGAGGCCGTTCTCTGTAAGCACTGACAAATTATCCTATTGTTTTCTGAGAGCGATTTATTCCATTATCACTGGCCCAAAGCCCTGTCCACTGCATGAGATGTATGAACACGCAGAGTAAGACAGCAGCTTCTTTAGCATATCATCGTTTGGTAAGTTCAACTAATGTCTGTACATACGAGTTGAGTCACACATTCAGTCAGACACGCAGATGGAACTGCTTAGACAATCAACACCTCATCAGGGGGAAACAAGGGGCCCGTGGTGTTTGTTTGCTTATTTATTTATTTATTTGTCATCTGTCTGCTAGTGCAGCATTCTCGCACCTGTCACAAAAAGCCACGCTTACACCACATGCATCAATTAAACAGATCAGAACAGTGAGATTGACGCATGTGCTGCAGCTCTTCTGGGACATGATGGGTAGGGTGTGTGAGCGGATCACAGGTAAATGAAGAAAAAGGCTTAGATAATTGAGCAAATAATGGAGCTGTTTCTCTATCAGTTTAGCTTTGCTTTACTACAAGAACAATCTGAAACTAGATTTCCTCTTTTTTAATGTTCTGGAATTGCCTGCCATTTCAATTTTGATCTGTGATTACAGTGTGATGTTTGAAGCAGAAGTTCAGCCATTAACATGAATCTAAATCAAAAAATCACATTTATAGCATTTTACATAGCTAAAACCACAAAATCACATTAACCTGGGGGTAGTTAATAACTTAACATGGACTACAATTGACTACAAAACTATGCATTTTATTAGTGTCAATATTGTTATTTATTTAAATGCAAAAAATAGAATAGAGTAATCACGCACCATAGCCTATCACTAACAATAAATGGACCGCTATTCATTTGTCCAGTGCTAACTGAACCATTGTCTTTGTTTAGTTTCGAAAGTACATGTATAGTATAAGCAAAGTACAGTCACAAAAGCTTTTTTCTGCCTTCACTAATCTGGCTCACCAAGCCTGCCAAAACTGATCCAGAAACAGCCTCCCTGGTAAGAGGTGCTCAGTATGTAGGTGCTCCTCTCTGTTCTGTGGTCATTTACAAAGCTGCTTTGGCAGCCTAAGACCCTGCTGGATGGCTCAAGCACGTGGCTGCTGGGAGCTGAGCCAATGCTGTCATACTGGAGCCACCCCCACCCACAAGCAAAGATACAGTAAAACCTTACCAGTGCTCATCTTCTCCTCTACAATCTGCTGTCCCTCCTCAGTGCTCCCGCATCTCCTCTTTCCTACGCTCTATTTACCAAGCAAATGAGTAGCAGGAGAAATTCACACAAGCACAGGAACGTACAAAGAAGCAACTCACACAAGCATAAGAATGTTTGTCTAGTGTGATTTAAATCAAGTCAGGCATTAAGCAATTAATTATGTCACTCTTGATGGACACAGTTTGTTCCTACTGCTTGGCGTGCACCTGTTCTGTGACGTGTCCTATTTAAACAAGTCCAGTGTTTCTGAAAGGTCCTTACCAAACATTTGCAGCAGCACTGATCGATAAGCTGGGAACATGCCGCTGTGGGAGCGGATGCCCGCGTTTGAGATGAAAATCAATGGAAGTACATGGTGCACGGAACATGCACAGCCTGACCGGGCCACTTTTATACTTGTCCATGTGCTGCACTGACCCTGGCCAGGCTGTACATTGGCCATATTTGTTCTTTTCTCACAGACACACAATTATACACACACACACACACACACACACACACACACAAAGACACAGACTCATGCTGCAAACACACTTACGCTAGGAGTGGATTATTATGAACTCAAATACTTCGTAATATTTTCAGATCTCTTTGTGCTTCACCATTTTGGAGCTAATCATGGTACACTGACAAATTGAAACAAATTGAAAGTTTATTTCACATTCGTAGCTCACACACACAAGACAGTGGGCGACTGTGAGAAATGCCACAAAGTTTCCTGTCTTGAAAGTGTAGGGGGAATTCAAGGGTTTTCAGAATGAGTCTTTGAAGTTTCTCAAAACTATATTATGTAGTCAGAACTTAGGTGTTATACCTGTTTATCTACTTAAGCCATATTAACCAAGCAAGTGAGGAAAGAACACTTCTCACCAAAGTCTTTACACTCTCAACACACACTCTCAGAGTGGCGTTTTGTATCATCAATTTAAATCAGTCATCGTGAGCACTGTGCGTGTGTTTGTTCATGTGTTTATGGGTATGTGAAAGCGAGAGAGTCGGCCTTGTCTTAGTTCACTAGACACCCCCCCCTTCTTTCTCCTGTGGGACATGGCTCTAGCAGAGTGGGAGAGCTCGTGCTGGGGTCAGGCCTTTCACACTCAATAAAACACACAACTCACACTGTAATTACCCCCCACCCACCACCACACCACACACACAGACAGACACACACACAAGCACACAAACACACACACACACACACACAAACCCCTCCTGCGGCTGCCAAAACCTTTACACATAACCCGAGCACCTCGCTGTAGTACAAACCTGTCATTTTGCAGAGGGCTGTCCTAATCCCTTACTACACTAAAGCTTTAGTGACTTTAGTGTCCTGTATTAAAATAAAATACATGGAGTGTATATGGTAAAATACATAGTTTTGCCCATATTTGCTCTTTCCATTGGCCTGTTTCAACACACTAGCATTTCAAAGCATAGTCAGCTGTTTCCTTGTTAAGTATGTGCCAACACAATGAATTATTCTGATTCTGTTTTAAAAAATAACCTATTTATTCACCTTTTATTTTGTACACCATATAAAAATGCCAATCGCCTACTGAACTGTGTAAACATTTTATAATGATAGGACACAAAAAATAATATAACAAAAAAACGAAATACTTTTGTAATATTAATCCATATTAAAGTTAAGAATGTATTTTTTTCTCGATGGTACAAGGCTTTGTCAGGGTTGTGACAACATTAGTATAGAGGAGAAGTCTATTGCCTGCTTGGGCAATAGCAGAACTCACCCCTTGGACTTGCAAGGGAACCAAAAGGTTTTGGTCCCTTTTGAAATCGTAATTAGTCCCAGGATAAATGCAAATGGAAAAAATCAATATTTTGAGGTCTAATTTAAAAATTTTAATTCTGGAAGTTTTCTCTTGCATTTCCTGCACTCCCTTGCTGTGTATATCAATAATTTAGCGTAAATCACTAGTATTTATAGGCAATGAGACAATCATAAAAATGCTACATGTATTTGTCATCCACATTTGATACAATTATCTTTGCATCTAATATATTTAACAGATTAAAGGTGGGCTGACAGAGACTGCATTTGCACAGGGCCCAGAAATCTCTACAACGTCCCTGAACTTTGTTGTCATAAAAAGCAAAACAAACCCTTTTTTTCCTTTTCCGCACTTCAAAAGGTTGCTTTTTCCTCACGAGCGAAAGTGAATAAAAGCGGCGGAATGAAAAAAGGGCCGAACGTCCTGCCCAGTCCCTCGCTTCTCCTACTTGAAGGCGGCTGCCAGAATGTCGGGCAGGCACAGCCGTGACAGCAGCGCCACTTCCTGTGGGCGGCCCATCCCGAAGGCCCGTGGGCAGAGCAGAGCGCACTCCTACATCCTGCTCCCCACTTCCTGTTTTTCAGACCCCTACAGATGACCACTAACAGGCAGTCAGACATGAGAGAGAGAAGAAAAAGCAAAAAAGGCAGCACGCCTATGGGACAAGCATCCGCTCTGATCCTTCGCCTTGTTATCTTTCCTGCCTGTAAAGTCAGAGACTAAACAACAACACAAGCCCATCTCCAGTGGATTCTAGAGCCGTGTTTCGCGGTGTTTACAACCAGGGTTGTTTTCACAGGCTACTATCAGACCCCTCCGCACGCTCGCACTCACTTTCTGCTGTTTGACAAAAATGGAAAAAAGGGAGGCCTCTCCTTATTTTGGCCTCGGCTGATAAGAGGCTAGAACTTGCCCGGCTTACATAACTGAGAATCGACAAGCGATAACAGCAAGTGATATCAAAGAAGGAGTTGTAGAGTCAGTCAACTGCAGAGAAAACAAAACAGCAGAGTCTGTGTGTGTCTGCGCAATACCAAAGGGCTTGCGGACTACACATTTCCAGGTTAAACCACACATAACCACTTTTTACAGTGTGAAAACAGAAGAAAAAGCACAGGTTTAAAGATTAGCAGTAAAAGGTGCACAGACAGATAAATACAGAAAAAGACTGTATTAATCCTAAAAGAAACTGCAGTCACAGCAGCAAAAAGAGAACAAGCTCACAAGCTACATATGTGTGTTAGGAAGAGTTATAGAATTTACGGATGTTAAACGACATTTAACACATACATTAAACAATGCTATGGATTCACAAAAGCCTGCGTAAACTGTCATCTTTGAAATAGTCATTTAGGATACCTGGCACAGGAAGAGGCAAAAGAACATTCTCAACTTTGACATACATTCAATAGATTTCATAAAATGATGTTGCATGTTCAAACCGACATGTAATGGACAAACCGACATTCACCAGATTTTTTCCGATGTGCAAGTCATGATTATATGCATGCACTGTACATGTCAAGATACGATATTGTTAATAATACTATGTTTACAACAGAAATACTAAGACAGCAGACTTGTATTAACTGCTCCACAGCTCAGCATTCAGCAGTTCCAGATAAAATTCATGTGTGAAAGGAAGTGATGAGAGAAAAGAGGAGTTGGTGAAGCTTTGTTGCAGGGGTCTTTTGGGCCACTGTGTACCTGCAGACAGTAAGGCTGGCTGGGATAAGTATGGCTCTTATCTCCCTCTCCACAGCAGGCCCAAAGCAAAGCCAGCAGTCGCGCTGGTGTTAATGTCTACTGATGCTAATCTAACACTTGCCTGATCCTACAGGAGCCCCTTTTCTCTCTCTCTCTCTCTCTCTCTGTCTCTCTCACTCTCTCTGTTTCTCTTTCTTGCCTTCGTTAGCTCTCTTGCTCTCCTCCCTCCACTCTTCATTCTCTCACCTGTTTCCAAGGCAACTAATGAGATATAATTAATAAGATCTACCAAAGGGGAGGGGTGTGCAGAAATGAGTGAGAAGGAGGCTTTGAGCAGTGAGAGTGCAGCCAGTGCAATTCAAAACTATGCTTATGCTGTGAACACAGGATGGTAACTTCCTTTAATGACATAGATGTACATCACATTACAACTTGTTGAGAGTTAAAGCAGCATTAGCACTGTGAGTTTGTAGGGAAAATTTCTTTTTGATGATTTTAAGATTTTCCACAATATCAGATTTCTACCTTTGAGTCTCTTCATAATGGATCCTACTTAAAAGGGTCTGGCGTTTATTATTTCATGATTTATACCAAGGTGTAAATTCTCACACAATCTTGAACTTCCTTGGGGGAAAAAAAACAGCTTCTGTTTATCAGGGCCAAAAGGGACAATCCAGAAATATGTGTCATCGAACAATGAAACCCTCAAGAAGCCTATATTTAGCAGTGGGAAACCAAGAGATTTTGCAAAAGAACTAATTTTGAAGGAATCGGTGGTCATGCTTCTTACGTATGCAATGCTGCCTCCGCACCTTGGTTTTCTGTTACCCTGATTGGTGAGGGACTTCATGTTTTGCATGGGTGGAGAGGTGGGAAAGGGGAAGGATGTGGCGCGATCCGAAATAGCTGGGTTTCATTTCTCCAAAACAGACATAAATAGGAGCTGACAGCATATCTCCTCGCAGGAGGATGTGTCTATTGAGAAGCAAATCCGAGATTTGTCTCAAAGTCATGGTTCCACACGGCAGTGTTTCTGTCCTCACCTGACTCAAACTCAGAGGTGTGTCTGAGGGCCATTTTTTTTTTTTTAATAGTCTGGAACCCGTAGCACCACACTGACGGATACGCCCAGCCTCACACACACATGGCAAAGCATACCAGGCTAACAACTTAAACCTAAGGATTTCTCAGGTGAAGAATCGTGGTGGATTGCCAAATTTAAAGAGATGAATTTGTTTCTCGCCAGGGCAATCTCTTTAATCATCTCTTTATCAAGCGTCCAATCTCTTACAGAGGCCTGCCAGTGTAGATTTGCGTAGCCTGTTTTGTGCATGGAAGGTATGCATGTACATAAGTTTCATAAAGCATAATGTCACTGTTGTAACAAAACCTTAAACTCCACAGCAAAGAACTTTAATATTCTAAATTTTATTCCAAGTAATTTTGGACTACTTATATTGACCCACTTGTCGTTAAACATTCAGACAAAAGGCAGCTGGCATTTTCAAATGGTATTAAAATGTACAAATGCAGTTACAAGTAATGACAGAGAGTGTTTGTGTTTGTGTGTGTGTGTGTGTGTGTGTGTGTGTGTGTATAAGAGAGACAGAGAGAGAGACAGTGCATGTGAGTATGTGTGAGTAAGAGCGAGAGAGAGAGAAAAAGACATATGAATGTGTTGTTTGGCCCGAGAACAGCCAGTACTGGCCACTAAAACAGCTGAGAAGGTAAGTAGCAAGTAGTTAATCTCTGGCAGCAAGCTCTCTCCAACTCTCCACTGACCACACTGTAATCCCAAGCCAGATCAATGCGGGTTTAATCACCTATCCTGCTAGCACACAGCTAACCTCATGCAGGGAGGAGCCACAGAGCAGGAGAGAAAGCCACTTGTCACCTCCAGAATACCATCACCACATTCACAACTCCCCAGATGGAGAAGCTCCTGACACTCTTCAACAGTCTGACAGCTGATGGTTATGAAGCATATAGCATTAGTAGAAGAGAAATCTTTGAGAAACTGCGATACAAACGCAACAAGCTGTCAATTAGGTGATAAGTAAAGGCAAAATGTCTCAAACTTTATAGTAACTTTATAGAAGAAAAAAAAAACAAGAAATCTAAACTATTTCTATTGTTCCATTGGTTTTGCAATTGTTTATACATGCCCCAGGTGTTAACAACATTATGCTGTTATACATTACATATTTTATTGTCAAACCTTGTCACTTACAGGATATAAATGGACACAGAGAGTAAATGCATGCATTCAAGCTTGAAGTGATATTAGTAACCTAAAGAAGAGGGGAATTCCACAAAACATCCGCTTAATTCAATTGCTGAGAAGTAAAACGAGTAATTCAAAGTGGCTTAATGTGAAATTGTGTAGAGAAACTTAAGTTTCTTCAAAATGGAAATAAGAACCAGAGACCGCAATATCTACAATAGAAAGTATCTAAGTATTTATTTACTAGTTAAAATGACCAGTGAAATCATTAACACATATTCTGAGTTTTAATATGTGATGCCAATACTTCCCGGAATGTACTCCTCCACCCTGAATGGATTTTACCAAACATCTGCCAAATTATGGCAAAACTATTGTAAAACAATAAAGAGCCACTTCATGATAATTTCAAGTAATATCTTTCTGTGAAAAAGCTTTTAGACACATTAAACTGTGGTTCTTCACATGCACAAACGGGGCACAGTAAGTTTCTCTATAAAGGAGCATTTCACAAAAAAACACTTTGAATGAGTTTGTTTAATGCAGACACTTTGAAACATTTATGGAATTCCCCTTTAATATTGCAGAAACAGATATTAGATACACCAAATAGAACAGACTGAAAGGGAGCAAGACCGCTCCACAATAGTCATCTCTACAATCAATCACGGACCCCTGCAAGGGCGAGAGCCAGGGAGGGAGGACTCCGCAAGGTGACTTTGACAAGACTAGACGCCTCCGGGACGGCGTTGAAAAAGCCACAGAGGAAAAGTCAGCAAGGCTTCTGCGCTCAAAAACTCCCTATGCCTCAATCATTCATTATGTTCCTGAGTCCTGTCACTGAGACTTCCATATCTATAAGAATTTACTCCAACATTGCAAAACACTACCTGAGTGATATCTAAAAAGGAAGGAAACTAATTAGTGAAATCATATGCCATAGTAGGAGTACCTGTGGACAGTCCTACATGGATCTGGTTCAGTATTCGTGTGTTACGTCATTCTATTTGGCTTCAGATTAAACTCTGGAAGGCAGAGAAAGAGTGAAGAGTTGCAGAAGGCTTTTCTGAAAGGGGCTGTGGGCATCAGGACATCAGGATTTGCCATCTGGATCTTGTCTGCACAGTTGGCACTGTCTGTTCAAACGCTTTATGCATGCTCCACTATTGGGTATGGTAAATGCCACAGTCACTCGCAACCTCTAGATTGAGATTTGTCTGAGCTCGTAGAACAGAACTGATATTAGGTTGTAAAAACATAGTCCAAGATATGGATCATGTGCATTTGTGTATGTGTGAGTGTGCACGTATGCCTCTGTATGGCAATAAAAAAGGGCATGAGATTAAAAAAAAAAAAAACTTGCTATGGAACAAGAGATGTGCCACCATTGCTCCACCGCCCCACGGTTGTGTGTGGTAGAAGCATTGTAACATAATTACTGCTGGGACGCTCCTATTCCCAGTGATCCATTTGCGTCAGTCAGGTTTCCAAGCCGAGCCGATGAATGGATTCTCAGTTTCTCAAGGATAAAGCGATGACCCTCACCGAGCAGATTCATTTCATGCAGGGAGGCCATACTCCTGGTGGATGTTTTTTTTGCTAATGCTAATTGTAGAGCATCTAGGATTTTTCTGGTGCCCGCGATCAGAGACAAAACTATTTGGCACCACTTTAATGGATAAAGGCATGTCTGTTTGGAAAGGCATAACATTTAGTAAGTGAAGCTATGAGACGCAAGACTTAACTTAAAACTACCACCATGCACAACTGTAACAGTTCAACTGAATTTCAAACCACAAAACAATGCAGCTACTATACTGATTAATTTAATTTAGTTTCAAATGAGATTGCATGATTTTGTACATTTTGTTATAAACCAAATTGAAGCTTGAAATTAGTTAGGTTTATCTGAAGAACTGTGCAAAACCGTGCAATGTCTGACTGTCTACTTAAATCAAATATAAGGCCAAGCTTTCACCAGCTCTCAACTCCATCACAGTGCATCGTAGTCAAGAAAGAACTGTGAGCCTAGTTCTGATATTATTTTGTCTCCAAAATTCATCATGACAGTAGGCCAATGTAATGATCTGAGGTCTTGACGCTGAAGATGGTGTTGTATTTTAAGGATCCCCTTCAAGGAACACTTCAAGGTTATTTTTCTAACTTTTTCAAACATCTGTCCTCTTAATACTCTTCCCTAAACTGATAATGGGTGGTGAACACTATGGGTTGAGCTGAAGGAAGACGCAGAATGTTCGGCACTCGGATATTTCAAAGCCTTTTATGAATCTGTCAATAAATGAATCATCCCTGCTTGTGGCGAATCGCTGAAACAATATACTTTAAATGAAGACCTTCAGTCTCTCACACACAAAACGCAAACTCAAACACCCATTCCTGCACTCAGACAACACTTTGTTTTCAACAAAGTTTGCATGAAAGCATTCTTCTGGACGTGCCATGTGAAGTGATGGCATGTGTCCCTGGCTCGTTTGGCAAGGCAATCCATTAGCATAGAGAAGAGAACGAAGGAAAGACAGAGGACCTGAGAGGCAGAGAGACAGAAACAGAGAGAGAGAGTCGTCACTAGAGATAACTAATCCCACTGAAGCTTTGAGAAGTGCCAGCCTACACCTAAGCCCCCGCCCCCCCTCCTTGCCCCCAAAGGCAGCCTGCGAGCTGTGTTAAGTGGCATGGCAGCCTTTTGATGTTGCCCAGATCCCAACTCAGAAATGGTAAACAGCGCAGATGAATCGACATCTTCCTCCTGAGGGAACGAAGCACATGAGGATATTAGAGATGCCACGCGTTAATGCGTTTCAGCACCACACACACGCACACACAAACACACACAGACAAATCACAGAATACAAAGATGACACAGCCATGCACATGAGGTACTAGAAATCTCTACTAGAATCATGCCCCATCTCTGCCTGAGAAGACATACTGTACTGGAAAATACACCCAGTGTGGTTACATCAGAGAACAGAGCTATTTCCCTACGTTCAGACACAGAGCAAAGGCTTTATTTTTGTAACTCTGCAGCAGTTTTGCCCTCCCTCTTATTGGTGGGTACTTCTGCTTTTTACAGGAAAACTTTCAAATGGCTTAGAATAAATATTTGATACTATGCTCTTCCCTTTATGACATTTCTATCCTCTTCATAGTGGCTATGTTCCACAATGCTACATTATATAAAAGGTTTATGCAACCCAGGCAGCGTGGAAGCCTGTGACTCACAAACTAGGAAAGGTTGTGAACTGATGAGATTTTTTTTTATAGAAAAATTGATGCACAATAATCTCTCACCAGATGCACACAAATGCGGTATCAGATAAAAGATTGATATCCAGTGACAGAAACACAACAGTTGAATGGTAAGCTCACCAGACAAAAAAGGCACTGGCATTATTTATTTTCTAACACTTGGCAAGGTGAGGATTACACCTGTTTGGATAGTCCCTGTCCATTTTAGTTCACTTTTCCACAGACCGGACACACATTTCAGCTAGAGTTCACGTGTATCTGCTTTGGCATTTCACTTGCAAGCCCACACCGAGAACCAGTCTGAGGTCTGGTGATTTTGCTGATCAGTCAAAGTGTCTCAGTGTTCCTTCAGGTTTGTTAACCCATAGATTTGGACCTATGCCACCTACAGATGTCCTTATGGAATGTGGTAGCATCAATGTTGTGTTCTGCTTGAGTTTAAGACACAAAGCTATAGGAAAACTGGAATAATTAATGAAGTAACTCATGGCTGGTGTAATCCCTACGTAACAGCACGGATGCTGTTAATAAAATGAGAGGATGAGTGACCAAAAGACATAATGCAAGTGACAAAGTGCATGTGAGTTTATTAATAATTCTTCTAATAATAATAATAATAATAATAACCTTTTGTGCAGAGCATATTTCACCTTCTGGATTTGACAAAACAATTTGACAGCAGTTCAAGCCACAACCACCCCGGCTAGTCTCGTTGGGGCAACTAAACAAAAACAAAAATTGCCCTGTACCCTTCAATTTTCTCAGGCCACAACCACAAAAAAAAAAAAACAATTGGCAAATCTAACCAACCCATTTGGTTCATAACAGCCTAAAAAGCTAAAATGGCATAATTCATTCAGGGTTCACTTGGTTTTTAATTTTGTGTTAAGTTTTTGGATGGTTGAAACCACAGGCAATTTTGCATTGCCTGATGAAAAACTAGAAACGATACAGAAAGGAGGATAAGTGTCATCGCAGTATCCAGAGAGGATTTGAAAAGAGCTCTGCTGTGTCTCATCTTTTTTTCTGCTTTCATTCAGCGCAGCAGATGAGTAACAATTTTCATTTTAAAATATAGATGTGTTCTTACATAAACATCTGTTTCTGTTTATGCAATGTGGCCTTCAATGGGGTCTCTTCCTTAGAAAACGCACTGCTCTAAACTTGTACACACTGAAACCTTGAAAAAAGATCTACACACACCTACTTTAGAACTACTTCCAATTAAACATCTATGTTTCTGTGCAGAATAGTGTATGATCTCCTTGGGCCCAGCAAACATGAACAGCAGCTGGCGGGAGCAAAAACAGATTGAATACAATGAACACAACGACCTTGAATACAAAGAACAAATTTACTAAAAGCATGTCACTGCAATTGTGCGAGCGACTGAAGGACTTACCCAGATATGAATTACAGAACATTTACAAAACCTCACAGTGTATGATACACCTGACAGAGAAAACAGATATAAAGATACAGAGAGGAAACACTGAGTTATAAAACGTGGTAAAAAGCCTAGTAACGCAGCCCACTGACCGATCCGAACTCTTACCAAAAAAGTGATCTTTCACGTCTATTGTTGTGAGGTTGACAAGCTTTTCTGAGTACTGGCAAAAATCCTTTTAAAATCAGTGATACATTACAGAGCACTACTTTTTATTAAAATACATAAATCATTTACAGAAAAAAATACCTAAATGACTGTTGCGATACAATGTTTAACACTATATTTCCAAATTAAAATGTTAAGCTGCTGAGCTTTGACAGGTTTGAAACAATAGTGATGAATGTGCCTGAATCATTTGAGACAGAACGCATGCTGATTATGGTGAAAACAGAGTTAGAAATTTCTAAACGAGATTAATCTAACCCATTCCAAATGTGATCAACACTGTCCAACGAACACCAAGTTTGTCATTACTAATCCGTTTTATTAGTAAAAGATGTGTTTTGCTAGCTAGCTTGTTTTGCCTGTTACTGAATATGCTGCGAACGTTAAAAATAACCTCCTGAAAGCCCAGTGTCCAGCACAGTTTGGTGAATTCCCTGCTAAACTCACTCACCTGTTAATTGCCAGGCTTATTCAATATATTTGAGAAGAGGAACTACCAAACTGTGCTGGACACCATAGTTAATGGGCAGATTTTAGACACCTTTTTAGTTATCCCCAGACATGTATTCTCATTTCCAAATAGTGTATATATCAAGAAATGATAATAAAATTAATATCTAAAATTCAAATGCAGAGACACAATGTCAAATCAGAGAGCTTAAAGAATGCAAAAAGATCATTACAGTGAATAATTTGTTCATTCTTGATAATCCAAACCACGACCACATATTGCAGATATTGTGGGGTTTTTTTTTTTAATCAACACTGTAAAAGTTATTTTTGTTTACAAAATATTAATAACGATAATCATGGCAAAAGACATGAAAAGTAAACAACAAACCAAAACAGAGCTATTTGCTTCAATTTCTCATTATGCTGAACAAGATTTTTGCCAATGTTCTGTAAAGCTTGCAACAGTTGCCATGAAAGTATGCCTCTGTGCATGGAGAGGTCAACTGTCCCTGATAGCCTGTAGCTGGTCTACTCTCCCCCACCCCAACATTCTCCTTGTGGGCAAAGCCAGAGTTGTACAGGCAGCTGTAGCACTGTCAAGAGCTCAGCAAAGAGCCAGGGAAGGACAGCACGACAGATAAGGGCCCAGAGAGCAAGAGGCCCTGGCCAAGTACGGCAACAAGAACAGCTGAGATACCAGCAGTCCCCAGTTTACTGTTTCACCTGGATCAGCAGAGCATGTCATAGAGGGTGAGAACGCAGGAGTGGTTGAATGGTAGCTAGGAGTGACCTGAAAAACTGTTTTGCCTACCTCTACATTTCATGAGATCAAATCAATCAATCATGATCAGTGATTAATAAACTGCAATGGCTTGTACGTGGGCCTACAGGTGAACTGCTCTCATAACTATTTAACTAAGTTCCTTGTTTTATAGCAGATACAGATTTATTCATAGTAGTTCCTAAATAAAATAATTAAGGACTAAATAAAAGTGCCTGCAGTTTAAGGGTTAATCTTCCACCTCCACTGTCTGCATTTGCACACTGACCCATTTTTCTGTAATCGGAAGCATTTGAATGTGCTGTAAAATGTATTCATCAAGAGCAATTCTCATTGTTGAAGTTTTTGCACTGTGATTTCGTAATTGCGGCCCTTTTTTCCCCAGAGGGAGTGGCGTCATGTTTTCCCTGGCTCAAAAACACCAGTGCCTGTTTGAGGCCATAGGGAGGCTGATGTCATGCCAGTAAAGCTGATACCTCCCTGTACTGCCTTTCATTTCTTGTCCTTACATGGCAGAGGTCAGCTGCGCTGTATTGGACCCCGAACCTACTCGCTTCATCCATCCGCCTGTATCTCACTGAGCTCCTGACCACCGGTGTAGGGTCACGGAAAGCTATTGACGGATGGCCATGGCTGACCCTTTCGCATACCGATCTGTGTTCAACGAGAGTAAAGTCAATGCTCAGGCTACAGCATGCAGAAACCTAATAGCATCGGGTGGCCTTTAATGAGAGGAAACAAACAGCTCCTTTTTACAGGCCAGAATCCATAAAGAACTTCGTACCATTAAGCAAAAACTGCAGAACTGCTAGATTAGAGCTGGAGCAGTCATACATAATCACAGTCCTTTTTACTAGTTGATGTCATTCACTAAGTGTAGTCAACAAAGAAAAGGTAACATAGATCACCTAATATAGCACTGCAAATTTAAGAATGTTCCCTTTTACAGCAACAGTGAAAAAGTTAACATCTAATGCTACAACCAGGCATCAGGTATGACGTAGCAGGCAAGTAATTATGGCTAACAGGTCATGTAGAAAAAGCAAAGACTGTCTGACGTTATGGTTAAGCACAAGGCAAAAATAAACTAACATAATAGCAGGGCAAAGGCTTAAAGCTATGCTAAGGCGAATAGCTAATCTAAATGTAAAAAAGAGAGAAAATATTTTTTAAAAATAATACAGAAGGAGCAAGAAAATTTGGAATTGCACAGAGAGTGGAGTATAAATAACTTACAATACTAGATTAGGAAAATAAGGCACAGCGGGTTCACTGCCGAAGAGACTGTGGATCCAGAGGCAGGTAGAGATGTTGAATGTGTTACATATCAGGTCAGTTTGCTGTTAGCTAAACAGGGCTTCCCTGGCGAAGCAGACGGTCCTCAAAA
The DNA here is from genome assembly GCA_037577275.1 of Bryconaethiops microstoma. NCBI lineage: Eukaryota > Metazoa > Chordata > Actinopteri > Characiformes > Alestidae > Bryconaethiops > Bryconaethiops microstoma. The sequence continues at coordinate 1,082,208 of JBBJLS010000018.1, read as the reverse complement.
CAAATAGTCTGGTTTAGAAGGCTCTATGTCAGCATGGTTTTACATGGCTTGCAGTAGAACTGGTTTCACCTCATTTGGTATTTTCTCACCAATGTAATTCTTTGGGCTTGTGTTCAGCAAAAAGTGTTTTCTGAACTTTCCTACTTGACATGCAATGTTTCTTTTGCCACTGTATTTTAGGCTTTTATCTTGCCTAGCTGAACAATGGGTATGTTAGTTTACTAATGTATGCAACTCCTACTGTAGTGTTCAAATGACTGCAATCTGTTTATCTTTCAGCAAAAACTCCTGTTCAGGTCCAGATTTTACGTGTGCATCCCACTATCAGTGCAGTGCAGACAGTGGAAAAAATGGAACATGCTCCAGGAGGCCTGGACAAATCACCAGGGTCATACATTACAGGAATTACATCTTCGCAAATTGAGGGGATTAGGGTCATTTAAAACTCCCTGGCAGTCAAAAGTGACATAGTGTCTGTGCCAAGCCCATATCAGCAGCTTTCTCAGCCAGATCAGACATGTGTTTGAGGTTAGGGAGGGACAACTCCATCCAAAAGGCCGTCATTTAGCATACTACATTCTAAACAGACACGCAGCTAATTTCTCCAGTCTTGCGTAAACAGAAATTGTCCGCCTTCTAAGCACAAGCTATTGGGCATTAATTGATTTTCTTACGTTGTTTCCCCAGAGAGGCAAAAATTTGAGCAAAAGCTAATTAAAACAGTGTTGTTACAGCATTTAGGTAACAGAATGGAGCTCAAGTGACAAAGCCAACCCAGAAAATCAGCATAGTTGACTCAGCATGGTTCGTCTCTGACTAGGAGGTCAAGCAGACCACATCTTAGGTCACTTCCCTTCCTCAGCCTTAGAGGATATTGGGAACGGCAGCATCCCTCTTGTGGGTCCGGAACACAGAAGTTAGGCTACTGCCTGGGAGAAAAACACGGATGCAGACCCCTCTTCCTGCTCCCTGCGGGACGCAGCAGCTGCTGGAGGCCCCACACTTGCTGCTGCAGAGTCTCCGAACTGAGACCAAAACCACAACAATGCACCGGCTACCTTATGAAGGCTTTAGTCCTAACAAACACAGTTTATTCTACAGAGTTTATTCTACAGTGTCAATCGACACCACATTGGTGTTCATAAGAATAAAGGTAAACAGTAAAGTTTACAGTAAAAGGAACTTGTATGTTTGGAATATGCTTCTGTGCTCAATCTACTGGAACTGGTGATTCTATTTATTGTCACTTTAGTTAAACACGTGTCACTTCAGCATTAACATTCGATTAAGGAAACATCTCTGAGCCCGAGAAGACTAAGGCAACCTTCTTAAGCCTGTGAAGCAAGTGTTGTTTGCTCCTCAGATTCAGCAACAGGTTTGGTGTTCAAGAGCGGCATGCCGTTCTGGAATGTGATGTTAAACAAAGCAGGCTCGCCCAGAACCAGTTGACGGCTTTACTTTTGTTCCTGAAGTACCAAACATGCTTTTAGCTCTGGGTGACGTCAGCTTGCAGTTGTGGAATGTCTGAAAACTCAGTGACGTGGTCAGGGTGAGAGCTGATAAAATCTCACCTGATCTCACATGCCAACAACAGTGGTAAGATAAAGACGGTTTCTTTAGTTGTTGTAGAACTAATAGCTGTTAGAATATCTGAAATCTAGTAATCATATTTCATAACAACAATGCAATACAGCAAACTCGAACCACAAGAACACACCAGCTTGGATGCACAATTCTAATGATAACTTAATTGTTAATGAAACTTGTGGAGGTTTATTAAACTTTAAAAGGCTTATTTGCACTTATGCATCTCACTTACAAAAATGTTTTTTTCAAGAACTATACTCTGAAAAGGTTTCTTACTGTGGCATCTCTCTTTCTTACTTTTGGACCTACATTTTATAGTATATGAAAGTATATAAGCATAATCTGTGTTCATCTATCAAAAAAAGCATACAAATACACCAATAAGATTCCATACATATATAGTGGGGGAAAAATTATTTGACCCCTGCTGAATTTGTAAGTTTGCTGACTTACAAAAAAATGAACAGTCTCTATTTTATGAGGTAGTTTCATTTTTGCGGAGAGAGACAGAATATCAACCAAAAGTCAAGAAAAAATATATTACAAACATGAATACGTTAAATTGATTTGCATTTCACTGAGTGAAATAAGTATTTGATACTGGGTGGAGAAACCCTTTTTGTAGACTTTTTTTATAAGTCATTAACTTTCAGCATGGGATCAAATAATTATTTTCCCCAC
>JBBJLS010000018.1:1058557-1079454 GCA_037577275.1 Bryconaethiops microstoma | reverse complement strand
ACACACACACACACACACACACACACACACAGACACACACAGACACACACACGGAATACAATCCCGAAAGAAAGGATGTTGGAGTAAGCTGTTTCATTTAAAACAACTACTAATCCAACTGTGTTGCAATCTTTAAAAACATGTCACTCACAGAGAGCATGCATGACAGCATTCAGGTAGGATATCCTGAACATGCAATTCAACATGCAGTGCAGCACACAGCTGTGGTTTGAAGCTTCAGCAGCGATACCCACAGCGCAAAGGTAATGAGAGATGGGGTGAGGGAGCAGAACACAGGTGCACACTGCATCACTCAGAGCTATCAGCCCCCCATCTATGTCAGAACTTCTCTTGGGAGCACCACAGAAGACCCACTTCCTGCCAGGCAGATATTGCAATTGATTGCATGATATGACCTTATAGCAGTGGGGGTCTTTTCATCATTTCACAGGTTTGTAAAAGTTCTTGGATAACATATGAAGAGTTTCATTCCAAAAAAATAAAAAGGTGTTGAAAAGAAAACATGCATACACACACATGTATTGTAGGAATTGTGAATCAGTATTTTAACTAGAACTTAAACCTATAACTTAAAATTCCTTTAGCATAAAATCGTAGTTGTCAATTTACCTCTTAGCATGATGGGTTTATGCTTAAATGACCTATGTAACTAGTCCTGAAAAGGTTAGAAATTCATGCATCAGTTTCTGTAAGAATTAATTATACCACACCTATGCAAGCACGATATGACCAACAAAAAAAATCACAAAACTTACATAGTGCACTACAATATGTTCTATTTTAAAAGTATAATTTTTCTCTTTTTGATATGAAAAATACAGCTGTCTGTGTTCTTTACTGACAATAGCCATAATATGCTCAGAAAAGTAGATTGTGAGCACAAAAAGATAAAATATAAGTTAGCCCATACCAACTGTTTGAGTACACTGCATCACTGTATTAGTAGTATACTAGAGTTTCGAAAGCAAAAAGAGTCCATGCGTCTTACTGTGGAGTTAACTGGGAAGTGTTTAGTCCTCAGTTTGGCCTTAACTGGTTAACAGTCTGAAACTCTGTTAACACTAAGCTCTGAGAATATTCAAACACCCACTCACTGATTACTCATTCAGCAAATGCTGAGTGTAAAATCTTGTAGGGATTAATCAACAAAAATATACACATACACAAAAAAAATAAAAATTGTGAACTTATGATTCACAGAGAGAGTAGCACATGGTTGGACCGTTGAATGGTGAGGCTTTTGTCGAAACCATTGCACACTTCATATCTATTGTGAGAAGTTTTATTCCACAATGACAAAGTTGTATATTTACAACCCCAGCAAAGCTTACTGTAATAAAAGGACATGTGTCTAAAGATAGCATCAATCCCTTGAGACTCACTATGAAAAAAGCACGAGAAGATATGAGACAAAGATGGCTGCTGCCTCTCAGCTCCAGCTCCCAGATCAAAATAATAAATCCAAATTTGGCGGACGGCGGGTGGGATTCACCTCACAGGAAAGAATCGCAGACCTACGGGTACTTCTCTGAGCAAGAATATCAAACCTGGTCCCTATCAAAGTTTCCAGAGGATTACACAGCAAAGGGATGAAACAGCACTTTTTGTTCCAATTAAACCGGGTACAGTAATGATAACACAGAGCAGATTAAAGACAGAAACGTCCTGATAACAGCTTATGTTATGTTACGCTAAAAGTATTTTACAGTAAAAAAGGCCTCAACAGCATGGAGTGGAACAAAGCACACCACAACACAAAAATGGTAACAAAACAACAAAAAAAATATTTGATTTGATGGTTATTATAAATGAAATGATTAAATTCATCAAGTAGTCTTAAATATCAGTTTGTTTTACAGTCAAAATACTGTTAATGCACTAATGTGAGTGAATATACTCAATGTACAGAACAGTAGTATATTGTAGAACACAGCGGTACAAATATTAAAGTTTTTGGTGGATGAAACTAGATTAAGAATTTTGCTTTGGCCCCAAAATGTGAACATGCTTTACTGATTGTGATTATAACATTATTAAAGCAATAAGCCGTTACAGGATATGTGTTAGGGTGTTATTGGACATGGCCTCAAGTAATATGAAAAAGTACATAATTTACGATAAAAAACTTCTATTATTAAAAATGATTGTGATTATCAGTGCTCATGCCTGTTTAGAGCTGACAAGAAACTGGACTGTTAAAAAAACACTTACAATTCATCATTGTACACTGTAATTATGTGATGATTTTTTCAACTCTTCATCAAAATGAACATATAATACTGCAGCATTTTTGACATTTTCTTTATAAGTATGCTCATTCAATTTCCTGTCTTATTACGACCAGGCTAACAGTGTTGTATGCCTCTTTTCTCACAATGGGGCTGAATCTCAAAGTACGACTACTACTACTTAAGAATTAAAATACTGTGTCTAGTTCTAGTTAGGGTTAGGGTTAGGAAAATACGTTCACGGTAGAGGTGGAAAATATTCTAAATATATTGAACATATTTTGAAGTCACCCGTTTAAGAGACACTTCGTGTTTTGTTTCTCTCACTCTCTTTAATTGTTCTTTCCCTTTCACTGCATCCCAAGCTGCATACTACACACTATTTAGTATGTAAAAGTAGTATACAACCATTAGGAACACATTCAGTATAGTCATTAATACAGTTGTATAATCATTTAGTTAATGAATAGTGTGTCATGTATAGAAATATGTGATAAACCAAAGAGAAAAAACTCATACATACATCATACACTTCCCATACGTCACACCCACTGCTGTCCAAACTAGAGGTCGACCGATTATCAGTCTGGCCGATTAATAAGGCAGATATTTGGCCATTTTTACATAATCGGCATCGGCTGATGTCAGCGCATATTAAGACAATTAATAGACATGCGCAATAGACATGTGGAACACGCGTGACATGCCCACTCTACCGGCACCTGCAGTTAGCTAACACAGTTGACTACAGTCATTTTACCGCTAACACAGTAGACTACAGTCATTTTACCGCTAACACAGTAGACTACAGTCATTTTACTGCTAACACAGTAGATTACAGTCAGCTTACCGCTAACACAGTAGCCTCCAGTTAGCTTACTGCAAACACAATAGTGTACAGTTAGCTAACCGCTAACACTGTAGCCTACAGTTAGCTAACCGCTAACACTGTAGCCTACAGATAGCAAGCATTAAATAAGGAAACCATCAGCCATGGAGCAAAATTATTAAAGACCGTATTGATCAGATAAGCTGTCAACAGTTTTTGTCTCTCTCGTTCACGTGCCACAGCATCATCCTCATGCTTAAAGACAAAGTTGCTCAGGACGATGTTGAAGAAAACTAATGCTTAAATGCATAGTTACACGAACAATGATTAATGCTATCAACGGCGTTTATAAATGAAAGTCTTTCGCATGTGAAAGTGGAAAATAGAAGTTTGTCGACATATCTTGAAAAACATACATACGATTTAGTAAAGTTGGCTAAACGCCCTGGGTCAGGCTTTCACAACTTAATCACTAGTGGCTTGTGTAGTCCTTGAATAGCAGGATGTGTGAAGTTATTTTTTTGCGATCACTAGATTATGACCATTTGGCTTGAAACTGTCAAGTAACCTTATTATTATTATTATTATTATTATTATTATTATTATTATTTATTCTTTTATACTTTATAAATGGGTTTAAAAAGTGTTCGATAGATGTTTTTTTAAGTGTAGAATTGAGCTGATGCGGAAAATGACCAAATATCGGTCACCCCCAAAAAACCAAAAACAAAAAAATAATAGGCATCAAAAATCCATAGAAAAACCCATATCGGTCGACCTCCAGTCCAAACCACTGATTTTGTTTTTCAGAAGGCCCATACATGTGCTTTATAACATGTTGCTTGTCGAACGTCGAGAGTTAAGCAACATTTTGAGACAAAGCACAAAAACCTCTGCATAACAAAGATTATGCCATTCACAGAACAGTGGTCTTAAGTGACTTGGTGCTTGAACATACTGAGTCTGAAACTTCAAACATGCCCCAAACCAATTTTAGGACTAGACTTTTAGGATTATACATTTAATAAAGCTGATTTTAAATCTTATAATATAAGATATATAATGAAAATAACTGATTACAAGGGGCAGCTGGTAGCCTAGTGGTTTGCCCTGCGATCAGCACCTCTGAGGTAGCCTTGAGCAAGGTAACGACCCCACACACTGCTCCCCCGACGCTGTGTTCCTGGCTGCCCGCTGCTTCACTTGGTGAATGGGTTAAATACAGAGAAAGAATTTCGTCCTGTTCACACTGTGTGCTGTGGTGTGTTCACGTATGACAGAATGGTCACTTTCACTTCACTTTCACTACGATATTCCAGAACCGGTGCAGTATGGTTTTCTTTAAATCGGTGCACTGTTACAGATGTATGACACAATCAGCTGTGAGTCGACCAGTGTTGAACTAGGTCAATTAGCTCCACTGAGTTTTTGTTTTGTTTTGGTGGGGCAGTGACTTGGCCATGCTTTCAGTCATGAGTGGGCAGTAGCCTGGCGGTGTGAGGAGGCAGAGAGGAGGAGGATCAGTGTGGGGTGGAAAGAGGATAAGCTGCAGATTTGGGCTGCCTCTCTGGCCCCAAGGCTAAACACACAACTCGTGCGCGTGCACAGACACACAAGGATTCACTCTGGCACCAGGCTAGCAGAGTAGCCTGGCCCGGGCTGAGGACGCCTCCAGCCAGATCGTCTGATGCGGGATAGTGCCTGCAGGAAGGGCAAAGAGGAGGCGGGGAGGAGTCCGTCGATCCCTAAGCCGTTCTGCTCTGCTCAGCAGCACATGTGCTGAGTGCGCCGTATAAGGTGGCTTACAACCACAGGTCAGAGCCAAGGGCAGGGCAGTTGAAAGGCCAGTACAGGCCAGATCTTTAGGCTAAGCAGTGGCAGCACACCAGACACGCTCCACTAACTCAGCAGAGGGCGTAAACATCAGTTGTAACCACATACACCGTTACAAGGGGAGTCTGTTGCTTTTGTTCATTCTTTTCAGTGCCAACATCAGGAACCTGTAATGTTACACAGGGCAAGTTAGGATAACGTGGAGGTGTGGAAGGGATCAAGCACGGAGACAAGAACTGCAAGCGTTGCCGCTAGAAATTAGGTTTGTGTCTGGGCTACGTCAAAGATATCAGTTTGAAATTGCGTATTAAATGTAATGAAATGGTTTTATGGTTCGCAAAACTTGGTTAAGATCATAAACACATGATCTACAGACTGCAGACATGGGTTCTTTAAATCAGTGGAAAATTCATTCTCTTTCCCATAATAAAATTCTCATTTTCCTGAAGCCTCACAATATAAGCAATCTATTTAATTGGAAATTTGATACAGTGGGTCTGTGGCATTGTGCAACTTACAAGGGTATTATTAAACCTACCAAACCTCCAGCATTTATTAACCATTAAATAAAAAGAAATGTTTTAGCACACAGTATGTTCACGTTTTATAAGTATTCAGGCTTGATACGTATGAACAAAGCATAGCAGATTCCAGACTCATCTTAAGCCTCTGTGTTAGGTCAACAGCATAAAATCTGCTAATTTATTCCAAGATCATGTTTAATCTGTCTGGAAAAATGGCCTCTAGTTTTACAAGTGTCTGGGTTGGGTTGATTAACCCAGCACTCCCTACTTGTTCAAACATGCAGATGACCATCAAATGACCATCAATGCATGACCATCCAAAAGACTTTTCCAGGTAATGAAAAATGAAGCAACAAAAATACATTCAGCTGACATGTGTCTAGCCAGATAATTCACTGCTGAAAGCCCCTCTCACATGTTCTTGTTTAATTTTAACTTTGCACCTCCCTAGTCCTCCCCTCAAGCCCTCCAGAAAATGTAAGAACACTGGATATAAGTATTTAAATATGATTTGGTAAATATTCACTTTGAAACCTTATCTGCACATCAGAAAGTGAGCAGTATTTATAAAGCACATGTGGTGTGGAGACCTGTGCCAAAGTTGCTCGCTAATCCCCAGGCCAATGGGTTTGGAAGTCATCATCGCTACATATTAAGGGCCTACCTAATAAAGTTAAAACTGTGGAGCCTAAGAACCTGATAGATGGTTTTACTTGGCAAGTGTCGGTTAAACCTATTTACGAGCTGTAACAGGCCCAGGTTTGTGTGAAGGAAGGAGAGTGGTGAAGAAAAAAAAAGTGACGAGGAGCTAATATTTTTCTACACGTCTTAAGCGGTGATCTTCCTGTTTGCCTAGCGTGTTTCTTGTATCCTTGGGTAACCTATTTAGCATCAAACGTGTGGCGAGGTGGCGCGGCAGTGAGACAGGAGGCAGCCAGAGGTTTCTGGTTTTGGAGCCGGTCCTCAGGGCTGATTGCTGGGTGACCCCGCTGGGACACCATACATTCCACTTGGTTAGCGAGCCGATCCAAAAGCCACAGATAATAGAGAGGGAAGTCAGCAGTGGCTAAATCACCACGAATTTATGCGTGCAGGAGCCATGCATATTCAGAGGTCCGCTGCCCTTTTCAGCAATGGAAGTGGCTTCATTTATGCCGTTTTCTTATTCAGTAAAAGATCCTCAGAGATGTTTCCTGGATGAAGAAGAAACAAACGTCTGCATTGCCCACACAAGCAAAACTATGGCTAAAACATTATCTGCTGGGTTCAAGATTCTGCATCCTGCCTCCAGGTCTCGCGGGAGAACGCTGGAATCTCCAGCTCAAAGATGGTGCTTCAGTAAACAATGAATCACGTCGGCCCTGAGCATGCGCAAGCGTGAGGGAGAGCTGTTGGAACAAAACGAAAAGCTAGCGAAAGTTTCACAGACGTGGGGCAGAAGTATGCCACATTCCTTACAGCTGATCTGGGAAATATTTGGAGCACAATTGCCAAAGTGCCTTCACACTTTACTCTGAGAAAGGATAGGCCCTCTACAGGGGTGGACAAGTGAGTAATGACAATAATGTATGCTGTAGAGGCACTAACTGCTGGGGGATAATGGCTTCACGTTATTCATTAAGGTGTCATCAGATCAACCTGCAATGTCAAGCCATGCTTATAAATAAAGCTCTAAGATAGGTTTCTTAAATGCTCAAGTACTGTTTATTTGCTGAATTAAAAAAACGCATAAACTATGGCTTGCGCAAAAGGTATAGGATAGTTTATATTGTATGCTTTTCTTTCCAAGAAACTGTGCACTAAATTTTCTAAAACAATGTTGGATTTTGGTTTGTTCCCTGTAGAGGATGGGTATTCGTTTTCACTTAGAAAATCAACAAAAAATGTTAATATTTTAAGATTAATAACTGAACAGTATGGCCAGGGTTCACTGGGATCAAGTTTTTTTTAGTAAGACTGTACCTTACAATAAGCATTTGGGTGCCAGTTGACAGTTAGAAATAAGAGAATATGTTTAATTACGTGCTTAATTACATGTTTATAAAATAAGCACTGTTAAGCACTGCATTGAAGTTGGACTAGTCATTAATGTTCATTATTTAAATAAGTGCACATAGTCATCCACAGCAACTATGAGTTTCATTTCACACATGTAGGCATATGGACTTCTCTGTCCATCTCCATTTTCACTAAAGAGGCTAACCTTGTGATTGAACAATGCGTCCTTTGCCAGTTGCAGCTGACGCAAATTAGACACTCGAGAGCTGGGTGTTGCATTCACAATGCAACAATCCAACATGAAGACTATGACATTGCTGCAAAGCTAAAATGTGGGTTGTGTGTGTATGTATGTGAACAGGGCAACTGTTTAGTAGTTAGCTATTAAAGCTCATCACTATCAGAAGACAAGGCCAATTCACACTGTGCCCTATATTTACTACAGTCTACTTCGCAATCACAGTCAAAGGACCATCATTCACTTATCATCATATCATGTTTGGCTTTACTGTACGTGAGGCACGCAACGAGCAGCAGTGGACTTAGAAGCAGCGGTGGAAAACTTGTGGCACAGTGCGGAGTGGAAACTGCCACGCATCGCTGCTGTTCAGAAACAAACAGAATGAAAACACAAGAAAACAGGGCTCACCCAACGATCAAAGTGCTGATAACCTTTCGTTCTGGCCTCAGAGTATCCAGCTCGACTCTTGCTCTTACTCTTCCTTCCTTTCCCAGTTCGTCACTCCTTGCTTCCTGCTGTTTTCTCCTCCTTGGGAAAGAAATTTTCCTGGGAGGTGGGAGGGTAGGAGGGAGCGGTGTGTGTGTGGGGGGGGGAGAGAGAAAGAGAGGAAAGTGTTGCGCTCAGTGATTCAGAAGCAACGGTGTAAACGCCAGCCTTCTCCTTCTGACAGCCAGCGTTAATTGCAGATCAGACTCGCCCACACACTCCAGCCTCACTCCAGCCTCACTCCCTCACACTCTCTCTCTCTCACGCACTCTCTCTTGAAAGGAGCTGAGAGCAGACTGTTAGATGGGGGAGTGCTGTGAAGAGCACGGTAGGAGACGCTGAAACACAAACTCGCACGCACACACCCAGCTTGTGCCACACCAATCACCACCTCTGGAGTTTCATCTATAACTTTATTCCACACTCAGCGCCCTCACACACCAAAGGCCATACACTAAACAGGACATGAAAAGTGATGTCAGCATGTTGCAAAGTGAGAACAGTTTACATATTTAAAGGACCACATTCTACATTTTTTGAATATTTTGTCCCTGAGCTGCACTTAGTTTTGTGTATCAACAGTCACTGTTCACTTTTACACAATCATTTGTCACACTCTTTATGCCATAGAATCATACAGGCTGTTCTGTTAGTGTGCCTTTAAGATTGAGATAAGTAAAAAAGCTTCACTCTGATTGCCTGACCTGTATCATGTATTATTCAAAAATCAGTCCTGAAACACCACTTAACTCTTCTTAAAGAAAAGAGAGCTATATGTAAAATATTATGGTTTGTGCGACATCACGAAAACAGAGAATATCAAACAGGCTGTTTTGGCTGCTTAGTTTCCTATAAAGCTTTTAAGTGAATTACAGTGGGCAATACCACAATATTTACCAAATATATCATGTTTTCAGATTATATTTAAATTTGCATTAATGAAGTTGAAGAGCTAAGCACAGCTACTCTATGCTAAAAAAATGCTTACAAATGTTTTGATTGGACTTTTTCATTTTGTTCAGTGTTGTAAATAACTGAACAAGATCCTCACATTTAAACAAACACCATTTTATTTTTTATGTATTTTTTAAAAAACACAGCAAATGATATTTAATGCGGTTAACCATGTTTTAGATAGATAGATAGATGGATAGATGGATAGATAGATAGTCATTATTGTCATTGTACAGGCGCCTATACAACGAAATTACAATCGCAATTGTGAAGTATCAATCTTGCTAAAACTCAAAATCAATTCTGTTGTGTATATTGGCATAAATGCTATACCACCCAACACCAACCAGCAGTTATCTCCAGTATAAGCATCTGTAGATGACACATACACGATTATGGAAGAATTATGTGGTTACTAAGTTTCCATTCTATGTAGCAGAGTTGTGGGGGAGTGTATCACGCAAAGAGACCAGCAGTTACTGTGAGACGGTTATACACACACTAAACTCCTCCATGCACCTCATCAGTACGCTAAGTACATAAGCCTCAGAGAGGTCACATGATAATGGACACATGCACTGGAGCCCTTAGTTATTCCTTTAAGGTAAGACAAAATATAAGCTAATGATGACGGATCGGAGAGAAGTTCAGTAAACAACATCAGCAGTGGCGAGCAGACTATCGGACATGTAATGTAAATGGAATCGATGTGAGGTGGAAAAAAAAAAATCCACTCGAGCCCAGACCAGAAATAGACACTCAATAAAAATGCACAAAGAGGTCTTTATATACGTGCCAAGATGCCTACCACCCCCCTAAAAAGGGTGCTATTTCCATTAACCACCAAGCTAGGAATATCTTCTAAGGTGAGCAAGGACGGAAACTTCTGTAAACTGTCTTCTTTATCTCTACATCTTGGTCTTACACAGGACACTGACGGCAAGGAAGACAAATGTGCCTTTTCTAGCAAAGACTTTTTCACACATTAAAATAAGCCTACTAAAATAAGCCTACAAGCAGGCCTACTGCTGTGACCTATGTACAAAAGTTTGAGAGTGCTCTGTTGGTGAGAGCAGAAAGTATGAATGAGAAAAGATGGTTTTTCGCATCATGATCTAGTATGAAGTATGTGAACGCATCACCACGGAGATTCACTGATATGGTATGGTTGGTGTTGCATTCGCAATCATAGCGAGATTGAAAATTATTAATCTTCTACGTGAACAAGATGAGTGATGCGTGCTGGGCTTACGCATGAAATTTAAACAAATGTTTTTTCTTCACTGTGCAATATGAGAATGAAAATCAGCACTGATAAATGAAACAAAAGAAAAAAAAACATTTGTAATAATTAAAATGACATCAAAATAATATTATTTTTGAATCAGTTCGGTTTCATAACATTGAGTTGAAATGGAACTGTGCCCTACGCGGACTACATCAAATATTACAGTTATGAAATTATGATGTTTGATTTCTGCATGATAACGCTCTTTCCTGCTTATTTACTTTAGTGTGTCATGGCTTGGGCGGCACTCCAATACATCCACTCCAGCTCTAATTTGGAGCAAGTACGCGTGCTCTCAAGCTCTTATCTGCCATTTAGCTCAGATCACTCTATAAAACAAAGCACAGCACCAATTTATTATCTCATTTTTCCAAAAAGCTGAAAAGAAATTGCGCGTTTGCTGCGGGACGATACCCCAGCCGGCTCTGAAGCATGACAGACAAACTGCTCCTAAGGTCATTTTCATGACTGTGTACCATGGCCTGATTGCCTGCTTCATGTAATTACTGGCTTAGTAAGAGGTGTCCATTCTCTTCTATAGTGCAATAACCCAAGAGAAAATTCATTTAACCAAACCAAAAAAACACAGTGCAAAATTATATTTTTACTGGTTACAAAGTACATATGATATAATTAACACATGCTTTAAATTTTAATGACAAGGTCAAAATAAAGGTCATTTGGAAAAAGTCCTAATGTGGAGTGGTTACACCCTTCAAAGGTAAATTATATGGTGTTTTGGAATGGCGTGTGCAATCTTCAAGACATAATCACTTACAATAAGTCTTTTGCCTGCGGGTGATTAAGCACATCTTAGATGAAGGCATTCCAAACTGCAAACCTAGTTGCATTTTCAGGTAACATTTTTTAAACCACACGAATAGACATATATGAAGCACTTACATCAAGGTATTTTTATTTATTTGGGAGCTTGTGCAGGTCTTAATCTGAACCTCAAAGCATGATCACCCATACAAAAAGGTCACATTTTGAAAATGTACTACAATATATTTTATTTATATGTTGTAATACACAGTAAGTGTGTATTATTATTATTATTATTATTATCAATGTTGTTGTTTATTATTATTATTACGTATGTTATTACATATGTGTATGTCCCTTTTGGGACACAGCCACACTAATAAAAACTCAAAAAAGTAACTTTACAGGAGAGGGGAAAAAGGTTCCTACATTTCAATGTAAGTTAACGTCACAAGATGTTTTCCTAACTCATTCTGGACCATTTGAATGTTTACAAAAAAATCGTGTAAATGGCAGCTGTTATTTTTAAATTATGCCCAAAAAACGCAGTAGGAGGATTCGTTCTGACAGTGACAATATGCTTATTAATATGCATATTATATGAAACTTAAGTGCAAGTGTGGGGTGAGAGACGTTACTTCTATATTCAAATAAAATCACCCATGTCGTCTTAAAGTTCGGAGACTCTAGAATGAACACTGTACAAGTTATTTCAACACTTCTGATTTTACTGAATACAAAACTGCTTGGTTCATATCAACAATTGTCACTTTACAAGAACAACACCATTTCAGTCAGTGTTCACAAAGGTGAGCAAGTCATTTTCACCTTGTAGGCACCTATTCAGTGCTGCCACACAAAAACAGGCCTGGTTCATCTTCTGTATTCCTCCTCGCACTAGTTAGTCACTGATAACACATAGTCTACAAACTGCTTCTGAAATGAATTACACTGAACAGGTCCTCTTCAGCGACGACCCTTGTGGATATGTCAGGGTAACTCTGCTGCGTGTGAGGCGCTCGGGCAAATGCTTAAGATGGGCCGACGTTATGAACAACATTAAATCAAATTAGAAACGAATGTGGTATTGCAGTGTAATGGATGGCATCAATTACCACTGCTCTCAAGAGACACAATGATTATTCGCAAGCGTACACCAAAAGGAGGCTTTCGCTGAAGCCTGCCAGCCGAACGCTGATGTGACACTATGTGCCCAAGTCGTGCCGGACAGACACAGCAGAACCGTCTAGGTGAACAGCTGACCTGGGGCATGCGTCCTCAAACCACTCTGTGTTTTATAGAGGATTATGAAATACAACACTCTGAAGAAGGCACGTGTCTTTTCCAACAGTAAATACAGCACGACATGACTAGTGTACATCTAACTTCGAGTAAAAATAAAAGAAGAAGAAATCATTTATCCATATCCAAATCTAACAATGGCTGCCTGATGACAAATTTAAATCTAACAATATATCCACATCCACATCTTACAAATCTAGCTCTAAATATACATATACATAACCTATATCCAAATCATCCAACACTGCCTCTAACTCACTTTACTTTTACTTTATTGATCTAGCAGGAGAAGTAAACAGTACATAAAACAACACTCGTACAGTAAAGCATTTCCGTGCAGTCCTGCAGTTCCGTGACAAACTCCAACTTCTTTTCCCAAACGGAGAAAACACGCTGAACTGAACACAGCTCACGAAAATCTGCTTTATTATATAAAGTCTGAGGCACAAAGTAATGCTTTTAAATTGCGTCTCTGCTATCTGCCTGCGGTGTCCCCCTTCTGTCTCATTTGCAAAGGTATGACGAGAGAAAAGCAAGAAAGTCAGACAGACAGAGACACAAATCGGAGTGTCAGTGAATTCGAGTCCAGCAGGCTGAGAAAAACACACATTCAGCACAGGAAAGTTTACAGACGGACAGTGGATCGGTGCCGTGCCTTTTCTTCTAGACACACTTGATTTCGATGAGAAATATTAAATGTTCTCTTCTACTGAAGTACAGTGCTGCCTGAACGGCACTCCGTGACTCCCTCTCTCTGTCTCCCTCTCTTCCACAGCAAGTCCCGCTCTCTATTCCTCTCTTACACAGCAAGTCCCTCTCTTTATCTCCTTCTCTTCCACACCAAGTCCCTCTCTTTCTCTCTCTCTTCCACACCAAGTCCGTCTCTCTTTCTCCCCCTCTTTTCCACACCAAGTCCCTCTCTTTCTCTCTCCCTCTCTCTTCCTCTTCCACTGCAAGTCCCCCTCTCTCTCCCTCTCCCGTATGCGACATTGTTGCTATTTTTTGCTACTCACCTTTTTTTCCTCCTCTCCTCCTCTCTGTATTTAGATACGCGAGTATCAGTGTGGGTCCTGTGGACTCGCTGTGTGACACCAGAGTATTTTCAGTCACATTGGCACACGGGCTTCTATTTTCGGGGGGCTGACAAACTCAGAAGAAGCAGTCTCTTGTCAAAGAGAAGCTCCTCCCCAGCTCTGACGAACAGCAGACGAAAGTCAGTCACCCTCCTCCTCTCCTCTCCTCCTCCTCGTGTCTCAATTAACAACAAATATGGAAACTTACGGGCCGCGTGTTCGAATCGTTTCGAGACAAAAGAGGAGAATAAATAAAAACAAGAGCTTTTACAGCCGAAGCCTGTTTGTTTTAAACTGCCATCGCCCCGAAGAGCTAAAAGAAGCAGAGAAAGGTGTAAAAAAAGTTAGTTTTTGGACGGGAAAAGGCAAGAAAGCAGCTCCATAGCTGACTCCTGACATCACCCGTCAAACGAACAGGCTCAAAGTACGAAAAACAAAGATAAACATACGGGTTTCTGCATGTCACCGCGTGTCACCCTGTCTAAAAGCAGCCGTATAAGAAAGAGAACTTACACACGCAGCGGGGAGAGTGTGAGGCAGTGAAATAAGATTGTGTTTTTGTTCTAGACTGTGTTAAAGTTGATCTCCTCCGTGTTTACAGTAGTTGTATGCAAGCGCGGCCTTAGATACGATTGACGTCATTTTTGTCAAACAACAGCAAGAATAGGAGCGGCTCCGGGTGAATGACAGTGCCCTCGACCAATAGGAGTCGTCCGCGGTTTGACGGAGCCCAATCACAGAGAGGAGCTGCGCCTATGTCTGCGTCGCATGTGGCCGAGTCACGTGTAGATGCAGGATCTGAGGGAGAGGCGTGGCTCAGAACAACACGAGTTGTTTTTACTGAGACTTAAAGGTGCAACGTCCCTCACGTTCTCTACATTGACAAAAGTATTGGGACTCGTGACCATTCCATCAACAGACACTTTAATGACATTACATTCAAATACATAGACTTTAATATGGAGTTGTTCCCCTCCTTTTGCAGCTATAACAGCGTCCACTCTTTTTGGAAGACTTTCAACAAGATTTTTCCTGTTCAGTTTTGTTTTTGTGGGAAATTTGTGCCCATTTATTGTGTAGAGCATTTATGAGGTCAGGCAGTGATGTTGGACGCGAAGACCTGGCTCGCAATCTCTGTTCCATTTCATCCCAAAGATGCTGGATGTGTGTGGAGGTCAGGGCTCTGTGTAGGCCAGTCAAGTTGTTCCAAGCCAAATTCATCCAACCATGTTTTTATATCGACCTTTCTTCACTGGAGCACATTCATGCTGGAATAGAAAAAAGGTCCTTCCCCAAATTGTCTACAAAGTTGGAAGCATGGCGTTGTCTAGAATGTCTTGGTATGCTGAACCATTAAGATTGCCCTTCACCAGAAGTAAGGGGCCACTTGAATTTAATAATTAAGAGGTGTGTCCCAATACTTTTGTCCAAATAGTGTATACTGGTTATATTCACTTTAAGAGAAGTCACCGTTTTCCTCGTTCTCTGTGTAAGCATAAATGATTACAGTCCTGGGAACGTGCCTCTTTTGTGCTTATCAAATAGGTCTGTGGAGGTCACGCTTCTTTGCGCCTGAGGAACTGCAGCTCTTCTTAACAAAATAAGTATGACTAAACTGCATCTGATGTTGGCCTGACGATTGTATTCAGCATTTTGACTTTCTTGCTCTTCTTGTAACTTTAAGTCCTGTCCTGCACACTGAGTAAACAGAGAATTATGCCTGATACATACACTATAAAGCCCAGTCTGATGACTGTGTGTGTGTGTGTGTGTTTATTATTAGCAAAATGAGTTTAGACCACCTGTTTCAATAAAACTGAAGCACTTGGCTTTACAGTAATGTGGTCTTAAAGATGTGATATATATGGTAGGAAAAATATCTTCATTACCGCTGTCAAAATGAAAGCAAACTCTTTCCCATTTAACACTTCTCAGTTTAAAAAATGAAGTGATTATAAAATATAGACTTTCATTGAGATTTGCACTTTTTATTTATAAACTAAACTAGAACAGACACATATTATCTGATTTGACGTTTTTCCATTCTTAGTGTGTTTATCTTTAGAGAAATGATTATATGCTGATAATATGATGGCTCACTCCTTGGATATGTGCATGTAATGGAACTGGCCTGCTGCAATCCTGACAGCATATGACGTTACGCCCAAACTGAAAACCCTGGATGGATCAAAGTTTCTGTTCATATATACACTTAAAAAAGTGAGAATGAATCACCATTACATAGACACAGAGTTGAATAACTCAACTTTAAAGGTACTAGATGGGCAGCAGGTTTTAAAAAATTATATTTTAGAAAGCCAACAATTTTAAAAATTTTATTGAAAATTTTCAATATTCGTTTTATATTTCCTTTTACCACAAAAGTGTTTCCTTTGTTTTAATGACTAAAGGACACTAAACTAACACCACCGCAGTGTGTCATAACATGACCACATCCCAGTCCAACTTTTTGAGGGGCAAAATTTATTCACACCAAGCACCATGATAAAAGCAAATGCAACAGTTCAGCATAACTGAATTTCTATGTACAACATGCCTACACACAGCGTGCTCTAACCACTCTTGATACTGGTTTAACTTTCTGTGTCTGTAAATCACTGCAGTGATGGGTTTGTTTGCTTATTTTCCTGTTTATTTGAGTCTACAGCTCCTCCCCTGTTATACATCCACACAGTAATCTGTGAAATATTCTGATGCTACATTGTTGTGCAATTTCTTATCAGGTTTAAATCATTATCATTATGTGTATCACTATTATTATTTTATTATTATATGTAATAATCTACCATGTGCAATATTGTGCAATATTGGGTGCAAAAACGTGATTATGTTCAATTTCTTATTATGTGCAATAGCCATACCATGTGAGGTTTTCTAAATGGGCGCTAAATCATTTCATTATGTGTAATATCATTCTTATTATGTGCAATAGTCTAACCATGTGAATATCATGACCTATGTCAATATTACTTACATACTACTGATCTCTACTACATGCAATAACATACTTTTAACCAGTGTTTGTGTTATTAGTAATTCACTTAACTTGAAGTTACTTATCTATGGTATTTATATCCAGTAGTTGTGTATAGAGCATAGTGTGTTTAATTTCATATTGAGTTTTTCTTGCAGATTTATATTGGAGTTATTTAAACATTATATTTTATATTGTACTTGTTTCTGTGTCTCTGTGTGTCTCTGCAGTAATAAGATGAGCAATTTCCTCTGGGATCAATGAGGTTTTCTGATTCTGATTCTGATTCAGTCATCCTGAAGCTGCCGCTGTCTGTAAGAGTAATGCCACCAAAGGCTGACCACACTTAGCAAGCACTCATTGGCACCAGGGGCTTTACTGCCCACTCTAAACCCCCATTCCCCAGCCACCTGTGATCCTGAGATTAGTGTTAGCCCTGTGGGACATATTTTCGTATGCCCCTGCTCCGCTCAATTTGAACTTAGAGCTCTCACTGAATGCCTGAGGTCTGCAAAAGCCCTCTGCATGCAGCTATCCTGTCATTACCTGGTTATTGAACATTCACACTGTTGTTATGTTCATACGCACAGGCATAAATGTCGTTGAACACGTGTTACTGGAAATTTAGAGATGAGTTGCAGGTAATTCCTCATTAAAAGCACACGGATGTTGCACAGACCCCACGTTGGTCCACATACATTCTGAAACTTCTACTTCGAAATGTAATCGCTGTTTTGTTAGAAACTGCAATACAGCAGATGTACCTGTGCCCATCCAGGGTCAGTACTTTACACACACACAAAATGTACATATTATTGCACAAAAGCACACGAATCATTCATGCCACACATCAATATTTGACTGTACATCGGCCCCTACCCCCAAGCCATCCCACATCTCACCTGTATCTACCGAGTTACAGACGCCTTCACAGAACCTGCTGTTTAGGCCTCGTCCACGTGCCTCTCTCTCCGCTTGAGTTGGGCCACTTCTTCCCTTTCCTACAAGGAAACTTCCTTTAACCTCAACACTTTTCCCTCTCTTCTTTCATGCCTCTCTCTCTCTCTCTCTCTCTCTCTCTCTCTCTCTCTTTTTCCTGTTCTCCCCCTCTCCTTTTCCTTTCGCTTTCCTCAAAGCCAGACCAGCTGGCTTTGGAAAGCTTCCTTCTCGCCCTTGTGAGGCTTTCCTTCACACTCTCTGCCTCCTCTTGTCCCCCGGTCTTTCTGCCGGGAGGGAGCTGGGCGACAGGAGTTTGAAGGGTAGGGTCCCAGATGGACACACACACTCTGGGCATGCGTGTGTGTGACAGGGCTTGGCTCGGGGGAGAGCCTGGACCAGCCGCAGCTGTCACTCAGTCGCCCCATGAGTGTTGGCTGCATTTTTGTTTTATGTTTTGATTATTAATATACCTGATTTTGAAATTGGTCTGATAAGGGTCAAAGATTATAGAAGAAATGCTTAATTCAGTATTAATGTGCTAAGACAACACTAAATTACTTTATTTACAGTGTTGGTATCTAGCCTACTACAAATTACTACTATGAAACTAATCAAACCTTGCATCTCCTTTTCTGAAATTTTTTCCCTGAAATCATCTGAAAATGAAAAATATTTGGAAAGCTGCCCTTCACACTATGTAAAAATTCCATAAAGGGCAGAAATCTGGTTCATTAACTTACACTGGAAAAAATAATTATTTTTTTTTATTTTTTTTTAGAGATACAAGGTTTTGTTATGACGGCAACATAATATGTGAGTTACAAGAGTGAGTGTAAGAGTGAGTGTTGGCCCATGCAGATGCCTTTAGGCATTAAACTAAGCAAAAGTTAGAAAAGAAGAGCCAAAAATAACACTTTATATTTCGGACCATCAAGTCAAGTAATTTGGTATTGATGGGTCAATGAGATCCAGAAAACCACAGAAGTTTTATAGAATATGTTCTGATAGGAGACAGCTGACATTTTCAACATTGTGCCAGACCACAAATAGCTCCAGACTACAGGGCTACTACGCCACCAATTAAAAAGGGATTGTACAATGGGCCTTACACAACAAACTCCAAAAAGTCAGGGGAGGATTCACTGTGCCAGCTCGAAAAGAGCAGGGCACTTTTATTCCTCCATTTTTGACTGACTCGAGTCTCCAACAGTCACGCCCAAACTGAAGGTCACCATTTTGACTGCAAGTCCTTGCATCATGCATCATTATCTTTCTCCTAATTAGAGGAACTAGCCCCAAAAGCCCAAAATGTCTTTTGTAGGCCGCCACGGTCCCAGACTGTCTCAGCAGTGAGTGACTGTCTCCTTTCAGTGGCAGCAGAACTCAGACATACGTCGAGCCAGTTTGTGTGTTATTCACTGTCAATGAAAAAGAGTGATTGGCCTCTTCCATTAAAAAAGTATGATCTGATTCCCATATGGTGATCTTGTCCACTAAACATTATGGACAGATGAACTGAGAAATGAACCAACAGTGGAAAACGCAGACAGTTCATGAACAACAGCAATCAACAATTTCTGAATTTATGAACTTATCATTTCACCAGTCCTGGCATGCCAGAGTAACCACAGCAGACAGTCATAAGGTGAGGAGATGTAACCAAGCAAAGAGTGGATCTGGCACTAAGGCATGGCTCTCTGTGTCGATGCAGACATTGGCTGTGTGTTAGATAACTATGTAGGGACTCTAAAAATACTCTGTGTCTCGCAGTCTGGTTTAGCTCTCTCATTACTGCCTGTAATTAACACTGAGCGTGCCATGCCAGCTCCTTGCACAGCACACCAGACAACTGTCACATGCTCATGTGGATCAAAACTGCTAAAAGTTTGCAGAGTGACTCTACTTTTTTTCTGGCCTTCCGACATCAGGATTTACTGGCAACTGTGAGAGGATTTCTGTTCTGATTTGAAACATCAGATCCTCAAATCACTGGGCAACAGAAGTCCTTTACTTGCATTGTTAATATATTTTCTTCTTCTTTTGTAAATGTATTTTCATAAAAAACTCTTTGTCCTTGTGTTTCATTAAAAAAAATGTTTTCCTAGTGTTGTAAACAGTTCAGTTACATATAATCTCCCAGCACGCAGTGGTTGGTAATGAGGAGAAATCCCAGGAGAAAACAGTCCTCAGGCTTCCATGTTATGCTCTATTCCTAACATGTGTTCTGTTCTTCTATTGTATTTGTGTCTGTTAGAGTAGCTTCCAAAAATGGTAGGCACACTCTAATTATCTCACCATTTGGTGAAGCTACTGTATGGTGCTATTTATAAAAAAAGGAGCCAGACATTCTGCATTAACTGTACCGAGTTCATTAAAAATTGAGCAAGGTCAGAAAATGAAGCTCCTCTTCTCGTTATTCATTTTGTCTCTAATTTCATGAATTATTTCATTAATCAAGCAAAATGTCTGTGGAATAATTCACCCTGACATGCTGTTGACAGGTAACATTAGCAGAATTTGGCTTGATAAACAGAAAACCTACATCAGAGTCATTTTAGCACATTATAAAGCTTGCATTTTGAAACTTTAAGACTAAAACGAGGGGTGTTTGTGCAGACTGATCTTTCTATGGATATCTAAGCCGTTCTCCACCATAACCTATTTATAAAATTGATATGGAAGTCGGCTTCAATGCAGTTCTGCATCAGCTTAAATGTCACACTCTAATATTCTTCATACACATACCGAGACCTCAGAATCAAACAGTTCAACTTGACATTTTGGCCAAAAAAAAATTATTGGCAAAAAATATATACTCAGATAGTTCTTCTTTACTGCATGAGTCTGAAATCTAAGAGCTAAATTTAACTTCAACAGAGAAAACAAGCAGAGTCCTCAAGTTGGTGCCATAGTTCTCAGAACTAAACTTTTGTCTATGGTCTTAAAGGGGACATATTATGCAAAACTCACTTTTTGCATTCTTTTGTATTTCTCTATAGCTCCTATAAACACTCCAAGTGTGAAAAAAACATCTATCCGTTTTCTGTGAATCAATTGAAAGATTTTGGTGCTTCTACAGCCGTTTGGACAGCCCACGTTGTGACATCATAATGGAAAACTTTGCATAGAACCACCCCCCATCTATCGAGCCCCCACCCACAAGATTAGTTGAAGAGCCGCTATTTTTGTCTGCTGGTTTTACAAGCATGTATAAGACGCTGAGCGCTGCGGCTACAGGCAAAGGCAAGTCACTCATGAAGTGTTGTGTTCATCTTGCTCTGGGTCCAACTCAGGAACATATAGACCTGGATAGCGCCTGTTTCACGTGTGTTAAACGTGCAGCATTAGCATGGGATGGGTGGGGCGTGGCCAGCAACAGCTTATGTGCATAAAAGTGACAGAGCCCTTAAACGGCTCATTT
>JBBJLS010000018.1:1021119-1058457 GCA_037577275.1 Bryconaethiops microstoma | reverse complement strand
AAACTATCCTCAGCTGTGGGTGGAGCACAGTTCACGGTCCCATAGCGACCCCCAGCGGCCGCAGACCGGAATCATGACAGTACCCCCCCCAAAGGCGCCACTCCGGGGTGTCTAAACAAACCCCCCAAGCCACAAGGCCGAGGAAGGGGGGGAGGGAGAGGAAAGACAATGTCCAACCTCCAAGGCGGTGGTGGATGAGGTGGTGAAGGAGGTGACCTCCCTGCAGCAAAGAAGGCCGGAGTGGGGACCGTGGCGACTGGACTAAATGGAACTGAGCTGACGGCGGCTGCTGAGCTGAGAGGGAGAGATGAGATGCGCGGAGGAGTTGAGTTGACGGTGGCAGCTGAGCTGAGTGCTGGTGCAGGGGCTGGTCTCAGTGCCGGAACTAGAGCTGAGCTCAGTGCCGGTGCAGGGGCTGGTCTCAGTGCCGGAGCTGGAGCTGGACTCAGTGCCGGAGCTGGAGCTGGACTCGGTGCCGGAGCTGGAGCTGGACTGGGTGCCGGAACTGGAACTTGACTGAGTGCCGGAACTGGAGCTTGACTGAGTGCTGGAACTGGAGCTTGACTGGGTGCTGGAACTGGAGCTTGGCTGGGTGCTGGAGCTGAAGTTGAGCTGAATGTTGGAACTGGAGCTAAACGAAGTGCGGAAACTGGAGTTGGTGCTGGACTGAATACCGGAGCTAAAGTCAAGAATTGGAGCTGTAGCTAGAACTGTACTGAGTGTTGAAACTGTAAGTAGACTGGGTGTTGAAACAGGAGCTGTACCTGGGGCTGAACTGAACGCTGGAACTGGACGGATGGTGGGAATTTGACTGATAGCTAGGGCTGGACCTGGAGCTGGGACTGGTGTTGTACTGAGTGGACCTGAGACGCCTTGAGCTGGGCTGACTGGATTTTGACTGGATGGATCTGATCTGGCTGGAACTGGGTCGAGATGAGCGAAACTAAGAGGAGCGGGACAGAGAGGAGCGGGACTGAGAGGGGCTACACTGAAAGGGGCTGCACTGAGAGGGGCTGCACTGAGAGGAGCTGGACTAAGGAGAGCAGAATTGGCTTGGTACGGACTGACCTGATCTGGACTGGGAGGATTAAGGCAGCGCAGGGTTGAGGTAGCTGGAGTCACGCTGGCCGGACATGAAATAAGCTACGTGATAAAAGAAAGACAAGATGAGTAGAGATGAATGAGAAATGAGTTGAGTTAGTAGAGGATTAGAGATAAACATGTAATGCTCCACGCCACATTTAAGGATAAAAGCCCTTAAATAGCCAGTCCGGGGCTAATCAGCCCTCTGGTAAACTATGTCATATACTATGTCTCAGCTGTGGATGGAGCACAGTTCATGGTCCCATAGCGACCCCCAGCGGCCGCAGACTGGAATCATGACACCACTACTGTCACACTTGCAGATAGTGAAATGGTGCAGGACAGCATAGGATGGTCAGAAAAGAAGACGGGGGTCAATGTCGCATCAGTCGGTGGGCAATCCCTTGTGAAACAGTAGTCAATGCGAGAGGCTCTGGTGCTGTCACCACTGACCCAGGTGAAGCCCTCATCTCTTGGATGCAGAATTCTGCAAATGTCTGCTAATTTAAAATCCTGCACCAACCCCTGCAATAAAACCAATGTCTTGTCTAATTTAAAATCCTCCCCAAACCCTTTTCCTATCTCTTCTAGATAAAACACAGTTAAAATCCCCTGCCAGCACTAGTGGCACCCTCCCCAGCATGTGGGGCTGCAGTTCTTTTAAAAGGTTAAACCTGTCCTGTTTTTCATTAAAACCATACACATTGAGAATGTTAAAATCCTTACCTAAAAACGTCAAATGTGCTAAAATTGCCCGCTCCTCCCTCACCACTGTGCTACCCTTCACCAAGACATTAGGATTTTTTTATTAAAATGGCAACACCGCCTGCCTTGTTAAAATTGGATCCACTCCAAATAGAGGGACCCAGGGTCCACAGCTCCTCCCACCTCCTATAATTCTTTAAAAAGCAGAGAACACTATTGCAATAAAAACACAATCAGACTTAAAAGTACTTAAAAAGGATAAAACACTCTGTGCTCTTAAAGTGGACCTCACACTTCTCACATTAATTGTAGAGAGCGTGAGGTTCATCGAAAAGTAGGTTAGGACAGGTAAACACAATTAAAAGAACGAATAAAAACTACAGAAAAATATTAAAATTGGTATATTACTTGTGACACTTCTTCTTCCTTTATATTACCCGGAAGAGAAATGCCCTGCACGTCAGGGTTCACAGAGCGAAGCTCTTATGTCGCCTTCGGTGTCGATGATTTAAGCTCTATGTTTAGGAAGGACACTGTATTTGGGGAATCCAAATGCCACAAGTGATTCAGGTCCCCTGAGGAGGAGCTGCCTGAATGCTGTGTGGCCTTTGGCTTCTTCCCCCCAGTTTTGGGCAAGGGAGATCCCGCAGGCTTTTTCTGCACCTGAGCATCCGGGAGGGAGGACCTTTGACTCCTCACGTCCTCCATATTAGCCACCTGGATGGCTGCCCCACTTTCTCCATCTCCTTCCTTTTCTGGGGTTGGCTGGGAAATTTCCTTATTTGGCTAGGAATTTCCTGCCAAAACTTCTTGACCCACCTCTTTCTCCATGCCCCTTTCTTGGTGTGGGGCAGCCATCTTGTTAGCTTTTAGATTGTTAGCAAATGATTTAGGGCAATCTCTGTGGAGGTGGGTAGAATCCCGACAAAGATTGCACTTTCTGCCATTGGTGCACTCTTCAAGTGTGCCCAATTTCTCTGCACTTCCCACAAACAATCTCTTGGCATGCCTCAGTGAGGTGTCCCATTTTGCCGCATTTGAGACACAACATCGGCATGCCCTGATAATAAATTTTGGCCCCGTTCTCTCCCTAAACAATCATCGAAGGTAGATGGCTCAGGCCCTGGAACTGCCTTGGGTCTTACTATTGTTTAATGAGAACACACCAGGAACAGTTCCAGATGCCGTCCTTATACAGCACCTTGACTGCCAGGCCCCAAAACAGTGCAATATTTGCCCAACCAGACACAAATGTCCTCTCCACTTACAGTTTCATTGAACATCCTGACAGTAACTACTTTTTGTGAATTGTCCATCAGTTTCTCAACTTTAAAGATAGAGAACTGGGCCTCACAACTTCCAAACCTATTCCAAAAATCATGTAGCCGGGAAGCAATTCTAACACTTACATCAAAGCCCTTGTTCAAGGGCAGACACAAGATACAATTCAGTTAATGAGGCTTGAATTTTAAGGTTGTTTGGATGAGCTTTTGGGAGAAGCTCTGGACATCCCCAGGAGCTTCCCATCCACTTCTTTGAATAAAAACCACACGCTGTGGTGCCTCCTCATGCCGGCACGGGCAGCCGACATTATGGAGGCACACACAGCAAAACTCTAATCACTAAACAGTCAGTAAATACCAATAAAATTATGAATAAATAAATCGCTAATATCAGTAAAACCACAGAAATACAATAAGGAAAAAAAGTCGTTCTTATCCACAATCCTGTTCTTTCACTTGCAGTAAAAAGTACAATATCCTCTTCGACGCCTTTGACGAAAGCCACAAAGGAACTTCTGTCACGTGACGCAGAGAGTCAATGGCTGTCTTAGACAAAAGGCTGGGAAGTGATAATCACCCAACCCCAACACACACACACACACACACAACGACCCCATCCACATCAAGACTTAACTGGTATCTGTGCCCACAGACCGCTCCGTTAAGGTGCTTTCTTTTGCAAATCTGTTAGAGAGGTGCACCTTTCCTGGAAGCACTGCAATACTAGGTCGATGCCTGGAGCGGATGGAGCAAACCCCTTATCCGTCTCCTTGTCCGTCTCCTTGTCCTAAAAATCCATATAATAATTTGTTGTTCTTGGGTAGAGGATATATCAGATATTAAACTGATGAGGACAGATTTTTTTTCCAATTGAAACAATTTGAATACAAACACCACAACTTATAGCCTGTCTTAAATTTACCTCGGAAAAGTCCCCCACACTTAAAGGAATCATCGGTCACTCATATAAACAACCTTTAACTGAAAACACAACAGCACTTTGCAGAAAGTAACCAAAAGAATCATTTCAAAGATAAATGAATTTGCCTACAAACACAACAAAAATGGTCTCCCAAACTTAAAGACTGCTTAGGCATCATGAGTCACTCATGTAAAACAATTTGCATACCAGTACAACAACATATATGCCTTAGCCCTCTGTCCTAGCTCACTTCCTCCCAATTTTCCATTCCTAAACCTCCTTGCATCTCCATCTTTGCCATCCTGCCTAAAAAATTTGAAACAGGGTCTGTGGGTTAAACTCCAGCTTCCGCTTTCTAATACAACCACACCTGCACCCCCACAACACTACCTTTGCTGCTGACACGACCCGCTAACGTGCTGCATATTAGCCCTCGTCCCATACAGCATGAGGTTGCGCTTGATTGAAGCGCCCTCTTTCATGGACCACCATTCCAGGACTTTGTGGTTGGCCACTCTAGAGAATGCCCACAGCACGTGATTAATCCCTTCTTCCCAGTGGACACAGGTGTTTTATTTCGCCCATGGCAATACAGTCTCTCTCGGACCGGTAGTCGCACCAAGGCTCCCAACCAGTAATGGTCTCTGCTTGCCCCGTCAAGCCACTTGGGCTGCAGGGGTGCCCAGTTGACCTCTGCCCTCGGTCGCTCTCCAACACTCCCTTCTGTGTGCCTGTTCTTCCACTGTTGATACAATGGTCTATGGTCCAATATCAGGGAGTCTTTCAGGCACCTTGGTTGCCCCTTCACAAAATCCGCAGCCTTCTGGTAGTGGCCTGGTCTGTCTGAGGACCATGGCCTTGCCCCTTTCCAGGCTACCACTGTCCTAATTAGGAAGCCAAACCAAAATGTTGCAAATAGGCTTGCGTGGTGTCTCCCCGACCCTCGGATGAGCCTTGCCAGAGATGACACAAACAGCAACATTAGCTTGATGGGAGCGCACACTACACCCCTTCCCCCCTTTTCCACCTCCAGATACATTGTAGATCTGGCCACCCACTTGCACCTGCACCCCCCAGATGAATAAGAAGATTGCCCGCTCCAGTTTCTGCCCTACCCAAAAGGGGATGGGATAGATGTACACTAGATGGATCAAGCCAGCAAAAAGATCACAATTTACTGCCACTACTCTTCCTGTCAACCACAAGTCCCTTGTTGCCCAACATGTGGCTTTTTTCTGTTTTCCCTCCAAAACCGGGTTCCAAGTATTCAGAGGCCATCTGCACCTAGGGGGAAGTTCCCTGGGACATCAGCCCGGCTTGCCCAAGTCCCCATATACAGGACTGACGATTTTGCCTTATTAACCTTTGCTCCTGTGGCTTCTGTAAAGATATCTAGCACCCTCTCTACTGCCTTAAAGTCTTCATCCGCTGTTAGGAAGATAGTCATGTTGTCAGCATAGACTGCCACCTTGGCATGTATTCCCCCTTTACCTGGGATATGAAGCCCCATGAAACCTGGGTCCAGTCTTAGCCTGGCACCCAAAGGTTCCAGGTAGAGCATGTACAAAAGCGGTGACAAAGAACATCCCTGTCTTGCCCCTCCCGTCTGTGTCACCACTCTGGAGTGAAACCCATTTA
This sequence comes from Bryconaethiops microstoma, assembly GCA_037577275.1. Classification (NCBI taxonomy): domain Eukaryota; kingdom Metazoa; phylum Chordata; class Actinopteri; order Characiformes; family Alestidae; genus Bryconaethiops; species Bryconaethiops microstoma. The sequence continues at coordinate 1,052,826 of JBBJLS010000018.1, read as the reverse complement.
TTCCCACCATGCTTACTGCTCTGGTGTACAGCAGTCAGATAAGAGACGGGAAATTTACCCCTAAACCAATCCTCTGCAGGACAGCAAACAAAAATTTAAAATTTTAACTGATTGAAAGCCTTCTCCTGGTCCAGCCCTAGAAGTGCTAGGGGCAGGTTGCGTTGCTGCACCCAGGCAATTGCATCCCAAATCAATACAAGGCTCATGGTGATTGAACGTCCTGGTACTCCGCATGTCTGATCCAGGTGCACTACTGGATCCAGGTGCACCCTCCTTAGGCTCAAAGCCTACATTTTGGCCAGGATTTTATAATCGACACAGATTAGAGTGATTGGCTTCCAGTTTGCCAGATCGGCACTTTCACCCTTTTTGTGCAAAAGTGTGACATGCCCTGTACTCGATGATTCCAGAAGCTGCCCCAATTTCGTAGCTTTTCTGAACACGCTGATGATATCTTTGCCCACCAAGGACCAGAAGACCTTAAACAACTCTATGGGAAGGCCAACTCTATGGGAAGGCCCCTCTCTCAAACACACCATGTAGGACCTACGCTGTTGCATCTTAACTTTATCAAAGAAGGACCCTGCTGACCTGCCTTCATGCAGTAGCTTCTAGCCCTGGCTAAATAGTGGTCACGCAGAGCTTCGCTAGCTAGCCTGGCACTCTCCATATGCCCATTTCCCCAGGCTGCTTGTAGGATTTTTGACCATTTTGCTGCCCTTTCCCTCTCTTCCCTTGCCATATTATGTCCCCACCATTTACAGAATTTTGCCACCCTTCCCTTTGTACTCTCCCACCACTCTGCCACAGTGCTATAAAACCTCTTCAGTGACTGCCAGCCCATATAAATATTCCGAAAGGCCTCTAGAAAATGTTGGTCCTGCATATAATTTGTATTGAGTCTCCAGAGGCCTGGCCCCGTACCACCCCACATACTTCTCCCTCCACCTTCACCATGCAATGATCTGATGCCCAAAAGGGGTGCACCATGTAGCGGATTAACTTTACCCTTTTGAATACCAAGATGTAATTCGAGCAGGAGGCCTTGCCCCTGCTGTTCCTCCATGTAACTTCCCTCTCCCTTTCCCTGCACACCTTCCCGCAAGCATCCACTAGACCCACACCAACCATCATTCTGCGTAGGTCCTCCTCTTTCTCCAAGTTTACGTTCAAATCTCCCCCAACATACAGCAGTCTGTTTGTACATAAAAGGGGTTTTAGCACTTAAAAAACCCACTTTTCATCTCCATTCCCTTGAAAACATTGCTGCGTCTGCTTCTGAACGCAGATGGCACTCTTGTGCAAATAAAAAACCAAAAGAGATTGACTCTAGTATCTTAAAAATTGCTGCTCATCAGATGGCTTGTCTGCAACCCCTCATATTCAACATAGCTACATTTAGGCTTACTCTGTCCATCTTTGAGAGGTTAAAGGACCACCCTCTGCCTGCGCCTTAACAAACTGCATCTCCCCCCTCCCCAGCTTTCTGAAAACCCCCACATCCCTTTACTGGAACCCATTGCCATCCTCCTTACTCTGTCCTGCCCCTTTAACAATGCCCCCCCCCTTCCTAGATTGATGTTTCCTAGATTGATGCCTTGGCATGTGCAATGAATGACATACACAGAGTACGAAATTCATCACAGAAAATTCAGAAACACAACTGACAATGGTTCAAATTTTATTAAAGCTTTTTGTGAGTTCGGACTAGATGAAAACAGTGACGCTGCAAAACAGAATGTCCTTCTGTCACATGACTGTCACATGAAATATGATGACCTCTTATGTATTGTAAAGAGTGACAATTGCATTATGCAGTTAGGGGAGCACTTGCTCAGGGGAATGGGCTCAGACCAAAGCAAGCATGACTACATTCGACAGAAATTAAGAGAAATTGCCAAACTTCTTAAAGAAGCTAGAAAGTCAACCCCACTGAGGACTACTGAGGACTTCATTGTTCCAGTGAATGTTGTTTGCAAGTATAATGAAGAAAGTAATATTTACATCATCCCAAAAAATCTGTAGTATTGTGGAGTCAAATGCGTTAATAGATGGAAATCATGAGCTTGCAGGTTCTGCAAAAAAATTCAAGAATGTGCGTGATGCAAGATGGAAGGAATGCATCTCAGCTGGGGCAATAAACACATTAAAAGAAGCTAAACTGAACACACCACAGCTACTGATGTGTAGATTTACACATGATGTGAAACAACTACGCCTGTACTTGGAAACCAAACAGCTAGAGGCACAGAGAGTACTCCAAAGTTGTCCCAGTAAAACTGCTTACTTTGATCTTACAAAAGTCATCCTTGCACCGGTCATCCTTTTTAACAGGAGAAGAGAGGGCGAAGTATCCCGTATGCATGTGACAGCTTTTACCTCACGAGACCAAAGCAAGCTGCATGAAGACATTGCCATATGTTTGCCAGAGGTGGAGAGACAGCTCTGCAGCCATTTTACTCGTATTGAAATCTGAGGCAAAAGAGGCCGAAAAGTTCCAGTTTTATTAAAGCCACCAGTGGTGTCAGCCCTTGAGCTGCTTGTAGAAACACGTGTGAAGTGTGGACATCCAGAAGAAAATCCATTCCTTTTTGCATGTCCAGGGCCATGTTCGGCCTTTCGAGGGAGAGACATCATCCATGTATTCACAAAACAATGCGGTGCTAAATGTCCTCAATGAAGCTAAGGAAGCACATTGCTACAATGTCCAAACTTTTGAATCTAGAGGAAAATTAAGCTGACCAGTTAGCTGACTTTCTTGGTCACGATATATGTGTGCACAGAGAATATTACAGGCTGCCCGTAGTAACTCTTCAGCTTCCAAAAATGAGTAAAGTACTTGTGGCATTGGAGAAGGGAACTTTGAATGATTTTAAAGGAAAGAATCTGGATGAGATTGAAATAAACCCAGATGGTAAGAAAGAAATTGGTTACATTTCAATAATGATATTTATGTATTCATCTATGTAGTAAATTATACAATAATGTGGTAATCCTAAATGATTCAGGTTTCATTTAGAAATACTGATAATAGCTCTGTATCTTCAGTACAGTTTAAACACACCTGGTTGAATGTGTTTCTCAATGACATTTTAATCTGACAGTTTACCTTTACAAAGTGTAAAATATTTTATTTGATAAATATACTGTTAAAAAGTTATGCTTTAAGTTTTTTTAAGTGTTAAAAAATAAGGTTGTCAGGGCTGGGGGCTTATGACGGTAGGTGGCCAATAGGTGCCACCCTTGTTAAAGTCTTTTGTTCTTTTGATCATTAGTTTCACCTGGGTGTTGTTTTGGTTGACTACATGCGTTTTGTCATTGGTTCTGTTCTCGTTGTCTCTGGGTACTTTAGGGCTTTGTGTTTCAGTGTTCCTTTGTCGGTCAACCCGGTCGCTACACCCATGTCCTTGTCTTCCCAGTTGCTACACCCATGTCCTTGTCTTCCCGGTCGTTACCCTGTTTTGTTTCTGTCTCCCTTTGTTCTAGGCTTTATAGTTATAGACTTTGGTTCAGTTCTGTTTATAATAAAGTGTTATCAAAGATGCACGTCGACTTCCCGTGTTGTGTGTGTGCCCAGCATGTGAGGAGAAGGGGTTACCGCAGTGTGTTAAAGGTAGACATAATTTTGTACTCCCACTAGTATTAACTTCATAAATCTGAACTTTTTTTGTGAAGTTTTGATGACTTCCAGTATTATTTAAAAAGTGGAAACAAATAAGAAACAAGTTGGTGTGTCCAAACGTTTGACTTTTACTGTAATTGGGTGTCTTATGATCATTTTAGAACAAATTTATGAGATGACTGACAGCCCAACATCAAGCAATGAGGATGAAGAGGTTTTGGATGACACAGAGGATGCCACACCAACAACATCTAAAGTGGTGCATTTGGATTAAAAGAAAGGTTATAAAACAATGTTTATCACTTGATTCATACTGATGCAAGGGATTTTTAGGTATGCCAGAGTCTGTACCATGTGACTTTATAATACGTTTCTTTTGTTTTTTCACCAGCCCTACCTGCAGTGCCTGACAAAAGCCTTGTCACTTAACCAAGTTGTAGGAACAACAAATAACTTGACTTGTAGTTAATCAATTGGAAGACGTATGCATGCGGTCCTCCAAGCTCATGGAAGTCATACACGTTATTAACTCTTTTTTCCAAGGCACCATGACTTTGTTTTGATGTTATTGTAGCATGTTTGTGTATTCTAAAAAAAAGTATATAATTTCTACATTATTTTTGTATATGCCAAAACTTTTGTCCAGGCAAAATTAGACCTTTCTGTCCTAATTAAATGATACAACTCAATGAATGATGCAAAACTTTATTTTGGTATACAACCCCAATTCCAATGAAGTTTGGACATTGTGTAAAACAAATAAAAACAGAATACAATGATTTGCAAATCCTTTTCAACTATTCAAATATTCAATTAAATACACTACAAAAACAAGATATTTAATGTTCAAACTGATAAACTGTATTGTTTTTTTTGCAAATCTTCACTCATTTTGAATTTGATGCCTGCGACATGTTCCAAAAAAGCTGGGACAGGGGCAGCAAAAGACTGGGAAAGTTGAGGTATGCTCAAAAAACACCTGTTTTGAACATTCCACAGGTGAACAGGTTAATTGGAAACAAGCGTTTGTCATGATTGGGTATAAAAGGAGCATCCCCAAAAGGCTCAGTCATTCACAAGCAAGGATGGGGTGAGGTTCACCACTTTGTGAACAACTGCGTTTCTCAATGTACAATTGCAAGGAATTCAGGGATTTCATCATTTACTGACCATAATATCATCAAAAGATTCAGAGAATCTGGAGAAATCTCTGCACATAAGCGGCAAGGCCGAATACCAACATTGGATGCCCGTTACCTTCGATTCCTCAGGCGGCACTGCATTAAAAATCATTCTGTAAAGGATATTACCATGTGGGGTCAGGAATACTTAAGAAAACTATTGTCAGTTAACACAGTTTGTCGCTACATCCACAAGTGCAAGTTAAAACTCTACCAAAGCGAAAGTCATATATCAACAACACCCAGAAACGCCGCTAGCTTCTCTGGGCCCGAGCTCATCTGAGATGGACTGACGCAAAGTGGAAAAGTGTGCTGTGGTCTGACGAGTCCACATTTCAAATTGTTTTTGGAAATCATGGACGCCATGTCCTCCAGGCCAAAGAGGGAAAAGGACCATCCGGATTGTTATCAGCGCAAAGTTCAAAAGCCAGCATCTGTGATGGTACGGGGGTGTGTTAGTGCCCATGGCATGGGTAACTTGCACATCTATGAAGGCACCATTAATGCTGAAAGGTACATACAGGTTTTGGAGCAACATATGCTGCCATCCAAGCAACGCCTTTTTCAGGGATGTCCCTGCTTATTTCAGCAAGACACAACAGCGTGGCTTCGTAGTAAAAGAGTGCGGGTACTAGATTGGCCTGCCTGCAGTGTAGCGCATTATGAAGCACAAAATACGACAACATGAGACCCCGGACTGTTGAGCAATTGAAGTTGTACATCAAGCAAGCATGGGAAAGAATTCCACCTACACAGCTTCAACAATTAGTGTCCTCAGTTCCCAAACACTTATTGAGTGTTGTTAAGAGGAAAGGTGATGTAACACAGTGGTAAACATGCCCCTGTCCCAGCTTTTTTGTAACATGTTGCAGGCATCAAATTCAAAATGAGTAAAAAAACCCTTGTATTCTGTTTGAACATTAGATATGTATGAAATGTTCTGTTTGAAAATCATTGTATTCTGTTTGAACATTAGATATCTTGTAGTGTATTCAATTTAATATAGGTTAAAAAGGATTTGCAAATCATTGTATTCTGTTTTTATTTATGTTTTACACAACGTCCCAACTTCATTGGGATTGTAATAAACATAATCTAGAGGGCTTTGCCTTTCTTATAAGCCATTTCTGATGCCAACTGACTAACTACAAGTCAGGTTATTATTTGTTGTTCCTACAACTTGGTTATGTGACAAGACTTTTGTCAGGCACTGTAGATCAGATGTTATCACATGAACTGAAAGCTGGATTACATTAACACACCCATGGAATGTCTTGGTGGAAAAGAACTTAATTTATTAACACCACTACATCTTCATCACAACTTTTCTGTTGATGACTCCATTATATCCTCACCAGTGTGAAGTTAACGGGTGAAGCTTTACAATGTTGGTGTGATATGCTATAGTCATAGTAAAACAAATGTTACATTTAGGTGTATTGTGGATCCATATTTTTAATTTTATGCTGTGTCTCTGTGTCAAGTACTGGGATGTGGCTTGGGGATAAACACTAAAGTGTTCTTTTATTCTTTCCAATTAACATATGTATACTCCATGGTCTTCTTCATAGTTACTATGAACAATATGTGTAGTAGATTGGCATCTCATTTAACTCAATGAGAAATTGTTGCCCTGCAACAAACTACATCACTAACTACTATAGTTGTTTCTCTTATAGATCTGCTGACAACATGCTCCCTGTCATTCTTAAAAAACTGAGCTATTCTATGACATTACAACAAAAAAATGAAATGTGTTTCTGCCTTGAGCTACATCAATAAAATCAAAAGCATCTCAGTGACACTGAAGGAGAGAAATAAACTTCTCTTCTTTGAAAAAAAAAGATAAGGCACAAAATCCCTATGAAGTTAAAGAATAGTTCAGTCACAGATGCTTGCTATAGCTGTAAGGCAGGATGAGATTATCTAAGCAAAAAGTCTACACCCCACCTATCATAACAGTGTGCCTATTTGCATGTATTCAATATACACTACATAGACCAAAGTACACACCTTTTTTCAAGGTTTAGGCTAGACCCCTTACTTCCAGTGAAGAGCAATTTTAAAGGGGACATATTATGCAAAACTCGCTTTTTAAAAAGCGAGCAACATCTTATTTGCATTAAAGGGACAGAGCCCTGAAACGGCTCATTTTAAAAGGGACTGAAACTGTGAAGAATAAAGCTGGTGAGATCACTTTATGTGAGAGTGATTTTGTGCAAAGAACTTCATGAAAATGTTTTGTATAGCCCATAGACCTATTATAACTAAAGTGAGTTTTGCAAGAACTGACTTGGTTCATGTTTCCATTTCTAATGTTCATTTATATTTCATTTAGTTAATGATGAGTGAGATCAAGATGCCAGAAGTGTGATTAGATATGCCACTATCTATTTCATCCTGTTTTATCCCAAAAAGTATTAAGTCTGTCTGCAAACATTATACAGAATATACAGCACAGTGCAAAAGTCAGAGACCACCCATTTAAAAAATATATATATTTAGAGTCAAATGGGCCATTAACCAGGGTATATTATAAACAATGTTTGTGTAGCCCTGGGCAAATTTTATGCTGATTGGAATTTAATAACCTGATGTGGCCTGTGCAAGGGACATTGTGCACTAAAAATTCCATATTTACATTTATTCTCTGTAGAATATACTTATTTATACTCAGATAATCAAGAAAATATGTCATTTGACCAGCAGTGTTCAAACATTTGCCTACAACTATATTCTGTTCAAGCTCATCCTCCTGTCTAGCTCTGTTTTCTGAACATCAAAATTAAGGTAAAATTAAGACTTAGATCTGAATGAAACTTTATTGTCAAATTTAAATATGATGTTTTAGAAGGTGTGTAATAGTGACATTAGTATTAACCCTTCCTATTCCTTTCATGGTTTGGGTTGTAAGAAAAAGAAGAAATAATCGAAAAATCAAAAAATCTTACGGAAAAAGTACTACTGTTGAGGTAGACACAGTGAAATACTGCACAATAATCAGGGTTAAGAAAGATTGATAGAAAATGTAAAATAAATAAATACATACATTTTTAAAATTAGGTTGCTGTTTGAGGATGCAGGGCCGTTAAAGTATGCTGTGCCCAGGGGTCTCCAAGACCATGATACCACCTTGGATTAAATGGATTTTACCACAATTTACAATAATAAGATTAATGTCATTCACTTCACCTTTCAGTGGTCTTAATGTTATGGCTAATCAGTGTATCTCAGTACTAAATTTGCACTCTTTGCTTTAGTGTACCCTCCTGCCAACTTATCTCCATCCAACCTTCATTTCAATCTTAAACCCAGCTGGTTACAGCTGTGTCCACCCAGCAACCCTGTTCCCAAAGCTCTCACTGACATTAAGTTAACCTTTGAATAAAAATTAACATTCACACAAGGAACTACTCAAACACACCTCAGCTGCCTCACACCTTTTTTCTCACATGTATGTAAACTGGTAAAATAAGGGATATCTGAGGAGAATAGATAGAAGATAATCCACCTGCATAAAGAAGGGCAAAGTCAAGAAAAATAAAGATAAAGAAAAACAACAAAATTCAAGAAAAACAACATGACTAAACGATAAAGACATGAGACATACTACAAAAACTGCCCCATTACATAAAAAGTAAAGAAATAAAGCTTTCATCTCAACTTACTAGTCAAAAATTTGTCACAAATGGCTCCTTGACTGACATAATAATCACCTAATACAATTTTTAAAAGGAATTTTGTGAGCTTGAAGAACCTTTAAAATGAGTAATGAACCTTTCCTATTCTATACCAGTTCAAGGGTTCTTCCCAAAAGCTTCACATTATGTGAAAATTCTTGCAACTTTAAAAGGGTTCTTCACATGTTTCACACCAGTGACAACTCCAAGAGTGTTTTTTTATAGCACCTTTTTTTTTGAAGAATGCTCTTAAAAATTTATTTGAATAAATCCATGGGTATTTCTGTCCACCTTTATGCAATGAGGCCATCCTCTTATAGTTTCTGGCCACAGGACATTACTGACTGGATATTAATGGTTGGTGGTCAATACTCAGCACTGCATTGACACTGATGTGTATTAAAGCTCCAGCAGCAATGCTGTGTATGATCCACTCTGCATAAAACGCACACACACACACACACACACACACACACACACACACACACACACACACACACACGTCCACTTCAGTCTCACTACTGTGCTGAGAATGATGTGCCATCCAAATGATACCTACTCACTTTTGGTCCAGTGGGTGTCTTGATTTTTGATGACCAGGGTAAAGGGGGCTAACAAATGATGCCGAGGGCCAGGTGGACTACAGTCTGTAATTGTAAACTACACCATGTACAACAAGGTCCTTACGCCTTCTTAAGCATCAAATTCAAGGACATTTCAAGAACTTTTCAGGCTCAATTTCATTAAATTCAAGAACCCAACACAGCATAGTTTCAGACACGGATCAAGGTTAATTACCGCTACAACACCGCTTCATGTTAGCATTCTTGCTTGCCTGCCACTGTTTAACCTGCATTGTTTGGCTTCAATCACTCATGCACTTTCTCGAGGCAGGTGGCACATGAAACAAGGACACAAACACAGCAGGTGACACACATGAAGCCTAACTTCTAATGTTAAGACCAACTACGAATGTTAAGTTAAACAAATATATTAAAAGAACTTTCTTTTCTATTTTTGAACAAAAAAAGACTATTTAAAAGAAAATTCAAGGCCTTTTGTTTTTTTTCCTCAAATTTTCATTCACAAGCTTTCAAGGGTTTAATTTATAAGACCTAATGAAGTGTTTTTTTCTTGCTAAAAATAATTAAAATGTATTTAACGGTCATCTTGTCTGTAAATTAAATAAACGAAAGGCGGCCCCTGATTTTTGTACAGAACTGACATTTATGAAACACAAGTATGAACGAAATGTACACCTGCTCTAGTGGAGGGCCCTTGTGTAAATTAAAATATGCAGTGAATCACTGCTTCCCATCTGATTAAATGTGGCTGGGTGCAAATTTAACCTCGAACATGTCAAGTAAACTCATATTCCAAAATGTATTTGAGATGCAGACTCTTGTAACTTCATGTTTATGGACTTAATTTCTCAGTTTGCTGTGTGTATTTGCTATGTGAATAACAAGGTCTTGGATTTCTCCAGACTGCCATGGTTGTGGCTGCATAGTAGCAGTCTTGCACTTGGATGAAAATGCAGCAGCCAGGGTGATTACTACTTCAGAGGTTGCGAGGATTTATTGGCAAAGTGTGATGGACGACACAGACTTTTCTCAATTAAGGACCAGCAGATTATTAAAAAGCAAGCATGAAGAATATGCCAGCTATCACAAATAAAGGTCAATGGGCTTGCAATTAACATGTTCATCCCACGCAGTCAGGGTTCAGGAGCTTTGTCCTGTGACTGTGTGTATTAAAGCATTTGATTGCATCTGAGTGCTAGTGACTTATCAGACACTTTGTCTATGGCAAGTATTTAAAGTGCCCTCATCGTGGAAAATTGAGTTTTTTTACTTTTTTGAACGGGAAGATTTTAATGTATTATGTAAACACTGTTGATGTTTCAGAATACAGGGATACAGGGAATATAGTCTATACAGGGAAACTAAGCTGCAACTAAAACATTGTGTGAACCTGTAGTTTTTGTGATGTCATGAAAACAGATGCATTTACATGTATACACCAAATCAGCATGGAAAAGCTTAGAGTCCCCCCATTCATTTTAAGGCTATAGGGAGTGTTTTTGAATGAGGCAGAGTATAGAAAAAGCCTTTCAGAACAGAAGTCGCTTTTACATATCAGTCTTAAAGGCACAGTAAATAAAACAGTCTTTTGTTTAATACAATTAAGGGATAAAGAGAGGATGAAAAATGATCAACTTAAAATGAATTAGGACTGTTTTTGGTACAAACCCACATACCTCACAAGTGGACCTCATAATAGAATAAAAATAATAGATGAAAAATGTAAGCTAACTAAATTTGCAAACGTTTATATCCCCTTTTTTTTTTTTTTTTTTTACAAAAAAACACTGCATACAGTGTTACAAATATTTTTAAAGATTCAAATAAAAGAATACAGATGTACAAATATTTTTATTAATGTGCACAAAATCACAGGTCACTCAAGGTATATCAACAATCCTCAAAGCTTAAAACTAAGTTAACAGCGTCTATTTCCTTAATGTTTTGATATTATTACCACAGTATTTTACTAATAGAAGTATTTACATAATAAAGTAAGATCCATTCTACTGAATAAACCTCTTAAAATGTTTATTTAAAAAAGACGCCTGTGAATATCCTGCCACATGCAACTTCTTTAACTGTTTATCAATCAGTAGCAGCTCTAGCCTGTATGGTGCCCAGGGTGAACACTTACTTTGGCGGCCCGTCTCCCACCCTTTTCTGAACGCCCATGCCACTACCGAAAAGTAGCCACCCTGGGCAGCTGCCCATAGGCACGCTTACCTAAATCTGCCACTGTAACCAATAAAGGCTTTAATTTTGAACAATCCTAGAAACCAGCGTAAGTAACTCATGTTGAAGAACCTCCCAACGTTTCATTATTTTAGGTTTACATACCTAAATTGCTTGCTAAAGTCTGCAGAGAGTTTAAGTTTTCCAGACATAGCATTTTTTTCGAATTGCACCAGCTAAAGTGCACCACATTACACACATGGGAGATCTTTTGACTGTTAAAAAATGTTGCCAGGGATGCAAGCACTTTTACCAGCCTGTCATTGTATAAAAGTTCTTGTCTAACTCTTACTCTGCACTACTCTTGTCTAAATCTATTGTCTAACTCTTACTCTGTACTACAGAAGATGCTGAATGTGTATTCCAACCAAAGGAGTAAAAGTAAACCTCACTTGAACTTCTTTATGGCTGACTGGTTTGTCAGTTTGAATTAAGTTGCCAATACCTGCCCAAAATGACTGAACTCAATATTGCGTTACTATTATTTTAATGTTCACCTGCCAGTATTAGCTGTAGCTCATCCTGCATGAATAATGTGAGCGTCAAGTGTTCAAACAGGCAGATTATGAGGACATCACAGCACTAATGAGTTGCTATATGAAGAGTAAAGCATGCTCTTAATGTGCGGCCTATTTGTTTTGGTCCACTGTAACACTGCGTTCCCACCAGCCAGAAACTGAACTAGAGGTCATGTGTATTGTATGCATCCAAAAACAAATGTGTATCACACATGACAAAACAATTTTAAAAAAGTGATCACAAAATACTAAAGAACCATCAATTACCCGTATCTACATACATTTACGATATAATCTCTTACTATAGTTATCCTCATGGCAATCGTGGATTTAATTCTCAATCAGATTACAGTCGTTCTTTGGTTAGTCAAAATGTTTCGGTGTAACAATAACCTCACCTCTTTAATTATTACTCATTGTTTTTTCATTAGTCAGTTGTTACTGTTTTGCTACCAGAGGAGTACGGGTTCCCCTTTTAAGGCTTGCTTCCTCTCAAGTTTTCTTCCTCTTACCCTGAAGGTTTTTTCTTTGCTATGGTCACTTGCATGTTTGCATGCTTGGGGCTTGGACCCAGGTTTCTGTAAAGCTGCTACATGACACTATACAAATAAACAGATCAATAAATAAATACATTTCCAACCGTGGATAAAAAGTGGTATTTTGAAAAGAGGAAGCTTGCTGGCAGGTACGTCTGCTCCAGTCCTCCACAGCCAGAGAGACAGACAGTTTGTGGAAGGGTTTGTCAGGAACAAATAAATTCGCACAAGCTCTTCTGAGATGATTCATGTATCGTCGCCTATCCTCCAGCTACAGACTTCAGAGTGCACCTTTGGCACATTCTGCATTTGAAAACAGCCATGGCTCATAATTAGGCCTTGCTGAGTCTTCCTCAGCTGACGTGCTATCACTGGAAGGATCCAGCAGGTGCTGTCATGTTGCATTCTGACTGTTGTGAGAGCAAATAAAAGAAAAGCAGGAGCAAACCTGCATCCCTAGCCTGTCAAGGCCTAAAGAATATGAGAGCAAGACCAACACATTATTCATGTCTCTTTTATTGATGTTGTTTTATTCGTTTACTTTTGTGTCCATTTGAAAAGCACCCATTAGCTACTGGCCAAACACCCAGCCTGAGAAAAATTCTGTAGAAGACTATTCGCTGAGTGAAAAGTCCACACCCGCCATGGTTATTCTATAAAATAAACAAAGCCCGTTTCACAGGGAGGAATCCTCATGCAGTTTGTTTTGGCTCTCACACCCTTGCTGTAATCAGTGTGGTTCTTTCTACAAGCAGCCTTTAAAGACTGCCTTGGTATTGTTTGTCCAGATGCTGGGCCTAGAGACTTGAGTAGTATGCACCCATACTGAAAATAACAATCCCCCTGAGCATAGTTTCCCAAAGCTGACACTTAACTAGGAACAACATGACCATATCATATGAACATTAAGGAAACAAATTAATTAACTGCTGGATTTTGCTTAATATTGAGAATAATCACATCTTTCCTTGTTATATTTTGTGAAGTAAATCTTCACCACTATGCTTCATGTTCTTTTGCATCTTCTTGACTGTCACAGCAGTATGATTGGTATGGAATGTGCAGCATTGGCTTCATAAAAGATGATTTAAACAACTACATAAAGCTAGTTTATGTTTTCTGCTTGTTTTCATGTTCTGGGATTATGGTAGGGAAAGCTTTTGTTGTCTTACACCCCTGCGGTGCTATTGAAGACACCCAGTCTGAAGCAGGCAATTTGACTCATACTATAGACCAGTCGCTCTCTCTCTGCCAGCCTAATCCAGGCAAAAGACTTAGGTATTCATGTCTTACAAATGCGCTGGAGCAAAAAAAAAAACTCCTTAACTCCTTTTGCCAATGCGGCGGTGCAAGAGCGAGCACATTTTCAGCTGTAATAAGCCATTCAAATTACCCAGCCTAGTAAAAGCTTTGTTTCTTGTGCTGAAACGACAGGAGCTGCCACCCCCCAGCACATGTGGATAAGTTTTATTCAAGTAGAGTCCTTTATTTCTGCTTTTTTTCACCATCTCTCTCTCATTCTCAGTAAACAGTGGCTCTCGGAGATGTGCAACTGTGTCTCGAGTGCAGGTAATAAATTTGTGTGTCGAGCCTGTGCGTCACAGATTAAGCATGTTTTGTTTCGGAGGGTGATTTATGAGGGCGACGCCGGTGCAGCGCACTTGGCAGTGAGTTTTGATGATGGCGCCACGGGAGCAGGAGGGGCAGAAGAGAGGAGGAGAGGAGGGAGGGGGCAGGTGTCAGATTTGTATTACAGAATGACTGATCCATAGCTGCTCAGAGGATGCCCGCCGTAACACACACCTCCACCATTAATCACACACAAGCTCCTCCACAAACCTTCTGGCCTTCCCTCTCCTCTTGCACAGCCTCATGTTGCCAGGAAACTGCAAGAAAGTGCCCCGTAAGACCCTTTACACCTGAACCTGCTCTCTATGGGCATCCCAGAATGTTTCCTCTGCTCCCCCAAGCCTTAGAGATAGAGTGTAGTTAAAGCAATCGTTCATCTAAGATGGTGGCACATGTGCTATGTGAGGCCCTGCATCTGCCCAGATTTTGCGACTTAGCAGTGGTTTTTTAACTATTCCCGTGTTTTTTTTCTCTCTGTACTGTTGTCCAAACATATCATATATCTAGCAAGAACTTATGGGCATTGGAACTTTTAGTAATAACAAAATAACTACCACTTTAACTACCATCAGAGAACCGCAGACTAGAGAACCAACTCCACTGAAAAGAAGAGCCCTGCAGTGGCACCGAAACCATAAACAAACACAAGGAAAGTGGGATCCAATCGAGCTAGGCTTACGCTAACCCCCTCAGCAGCTATCTCAAACCCAGCCGACTTTCCACATTAGATCCCCATCAGTTTGCCATATCCACAGCATTTCACTCTACCCTGAATCCCCTAGATAATAACAACGCCTACGTTAGCATGTTATTCATTGACTTCAGTTCAGCATTTCATATCGTCCTCTACCTTCAATCTCATTACCAACTTAATGGCCTTGGCATCAACACTTCCCTTAGCAACTGGACATGGTTAGACTTCCTAACCACTAGACCCCAGTTTGTTAGGTTAAACAACCTCTCCTCCACCACTTTAATCTTGAACACCATATGATTCTGTGCTCAGCCCACTCCTCTAAGCTCTGGTACATGGCTCCAATTCCATCATCAAGTTCGCAGATGACACCATGGTGATAGGCCTGATTAGTGACAACAACAAATCGGCCTACAGGGAGGAGGTTCAAAACCTAGCAGCACGGTGTGCTGACAACAACCTCGCCAGGAAGACCAAAGAGCTCATTGTGCATTACCAGAAGACCAAAGGCAGCATACACATCCCACCCACATAAATGGTATTGAGGTGGAGGTACTGGTATCTAGCTTCAAATTTCTCAGCGATCACATCTCTGAGGATATTCGACATTTAACACATCCTATCAAGTCAAAAAGGTGCAGTAGCACCTTTATCTTCTAAAGAAACTAAACAAAGCACACCTGTCTCCTCCAGTCCTGGTGAGCTTCTGCCACTGCGCTGTCGAGAGCATCCTGACCAGCTGTGTTACAATGTTGTATGGGAACTCCACTGCAGCCAAGAGGAAGGCCCTGCAGCATTTCCAAGGACCGTCACACCCCATCCATGCACTTTCATAACGCCATTACCATTTTTAACTCTCAAATCCAGTACTTGCCCATTCCTTCACTTTCCTTTCACTGTACACGTCCATCCTATTTTCATTGTTATGGACCTTTCACTGCTTTTTGTACATATTTAATGACAATAACTCACTTCTACCTCTCATAACCCTGATCTGTTTCATACATATTTAATTGTTTATTATCAACATGCAACAAATACAATTTAATATTATCTATTGTCAATATATAACAAGATATTTATCTGTATATATTCATACATATCTATTGCACTTTACCTGTGAATACCTGTGAATACCTTACTCTGCTGCATGCACTTTCTAGATAGATGCTGAACAGCCGTTTGTTGTACTTGTACAACAACAAAAAAGTTAAATCTAATATAACCTAATCTAAACCCTTGATCAAATATACACAATTTCTCAAATACCCCAAAATGTCATTTCCCAACCAACAGGTTTCATACTCTTCTACTGTTTTGGTTTTTTTTTACTTCTTTTGTTTTTCTTCTTTGTTTTTGTTTTGTTTTATTTTTAGTTTTGCATGGTTTAATTTTGTACTGGAAAAAGAACATGTGGTCTCCAAACTGTGAGTCACAATCCTGCTTCCGCAATTCTCTGGGCAAAAGGCACAGTACACTGATGCTGAGCTTATCTTAGTGAACATTTCCACTACTGAGGAGACTGTTCAACTCAATCATCCCTCAAAAGAGTTTAGTAACACTGAGATAAATAACTGATCATCAGATTGATTCATCAGTCTACTCAGGCTTCAGAAGAGATGTTGTTTAGAGTATTTCTAACAAGCAGGTTTCGTACTGCAATGATTTCAGCATTCTAAAACTATTCTCCTAAAAATGTAATCTAATAAATATATCCTGGCACTGCCTTTTCAAAACATAACATGTACTGAATAGAAACTTTCTTTGTAAATTGAATATGTTTTCTGAATGCATGTATTCTGTATCATCCTAACCCAGGTCACAGTGTGGGGATGAGTGGGTTGTGAGGAAGCTACATCGGATGGATATTTTGTTCCTATGAGTGCAAATGAAATATTTTAGATCAAAAGTAGGAACCAGTGCATCTCTGCACTGGTACACATAAAGCATTCTTACGTTATAAAGGTGGATTCTCATATGGGCAGCAAGTAGCAACCAAAGATTACATCAAACAGGGCAAACAAGTGCTGTCATTGTTTTATTACTTTTCTATCGCACAATCTCAGTCTATACTAATATAAGCTAAGCTTCTTCATGACATTTTTTTAATCATGTCTACTTAAAGTGAACTGAAAACTTCATAAAATACTGTTGTGACTTTTTCACTTCACAAAATATTTGGGAGCTTGCGAGACAAATACTACCTGTATGTCTGGAATCTCAAAGTTTCAGAACCCTTGCCCTTAAATACTTCTCAGCAGACATTTTTTAGAGAATAATTTGTGTAAATAAGGTGTGTGTGATTGTGAATAATAATTTCACACTTTAAAGAACCTCCAGACAATGTAGTTTCTGACCCTAAAGATGGTTGTTGTGATGACAAATACGGGCTTTGTTCATTTCACATAGTTCAAACAATAATTGGAAGTGGCTATAAGTTTCTACATATTGTTAGCATTCTGAAAAAAAAGAGATGCCACAGAGGGTTCTTCACCATAGTTTGAAAGGGTTCTCGAAAGAATCCTTAAATCGGTGTAAAATCTTTATATAATGTGAAGGTTCTCTAACCTTTTAATAACTTCTTCACATACATATATCTCTTTTTCAAACATGGTTCTTCTATGAGGTTACTCAAAGAGTCCTTTCTTTTTTAGAATGGTAACAACATATAGCTACTACCAATTATTGTTGAGCTACATTAAATGAATAAAGTACAACTTTGCCAAAGTAACAGCCATCTTTAGAGTCAACAATTATAAACAAGTCTACTTAAATTTACTGAACAACTCACTGTGGTTTGAGGCAAGTGTGTCCTGAGTTAGACCTGCAGTTTTGGTTGATCTTCCCTTACTTGCTATCTATATTAGCCTCATTTGTGGCCAAAGTATTGTTTTAGATGGTTCTATCCTTATAAATACACAGGAAAGAAAGAAAAAAAAGAAGAACACATGAAGACATGTGTGTGTGTGTGTGTGTGTGTGTGTGTGTGTGTGTGTGTGTGTGTGTGTGTGTGTGTATGTGGGAGGGGGTCTACCCCTTATAACTTTCCCCTAGGGTTTCCTCCGGCCTCATAGAAACCACCGTTGTGATTGAAGATCTGCCAATATTTGTCCGTGCATGGAAATGGATGTGGGAGCAAATTAAGCCTGAAGAGTTAATCAGCCGTGATTCACACCGATCAATGCAGATCTTTACAGTCATATTTTACTCAGCC
This sequence comes from Bryconaethiops microstoma, assembly GCA_037577275.1. Lineage (NCBI taxonomy): Eukaryota > Metazoa > Chordata > Actinopteri > Characiformes > Alestidae > Bryconaethiops > Bryconaethiops microstoma. Next base: position 1,034,933 of record JBBJLS010000018.1, on the reverse strand, counting down.
CAACGGCACAGGGAACTCTTTCACGGGCAAGAATGGCAAGAATGTTGCAAGGCTCTCTCGTGTCCGTCCCTCCTTCACTGAGAGCTCTACTCGTTTCACAGGATTAAAATAATTCACTCGTCCCTCAAACAAACAGCTGGCTCAGCACGAGCCAGCAGCAGTGCAAGACTCCAAATCCAATAAGCCTGACCAACTGCAGTCGCCCGGGGCTGGCATCCAGGGCTCATGTGGGGTGGTCCTTGCTTTTTCAGCCATCCAGTATTCTCACAGTTAAAGCTGTGAGAATATCCTCCAGTGCAATTGTAGAAATGTCCTTGGAGTTGACATTGTGTGGACCACAAAAGAAGGCACGCTACGGATTGACTTTTTTCTTAATGAATGGTATGCATCCCATTCAGCGGAGAAGCTCATTTTTCCATTACATATTTCAAAAATAAATGGGAGTTAATGTGAAAACTCTTGGCAGTCTGTGAGCTGGGACAAAAGCCAGCATCTTGTCTGAAATGGAGGGCTCAAAATATCACCCAACTTGAGAGGTGATAATGTTCACATGTGATAATGTTCAATGTGCATTCAATAGCATGGCTTGACATTCATGTACAATGTCTTACACATCTCTCCACCACTCATGAACCCTTATGCCGTGGCAGTGTTGCACAGTGATCTTTTTTGCTTCTTGTCAGGATTCTCCCTGGATAGGTGAATGACTGTCTGAGTTCTTCAGTAGCATGACATTTCAAAGAACGCTCTGAATTCTTTTGTGTAACATTTTTCTTGAAACATACTATCACAGATACATTTTGAGTGTATTTTCCATTGCCAAGTCATATTTCTCTTTCTAAAATGTCAATGTTTTTAAAAATGGATTTTCAAAGCTTTTATTTGATACAGTTTATAGTGTTCTTGTATTCTCTCTCGGAACATCATCTATTTCAAAGAACAGTTCAGCATTTTCCACATACCTCAGATATGGTAAATCAGCCAAGACATGTTTGGTTTAATTTAGCACTGGAGCTGTGAGGCTAACACCATTAACAAACACTTGAAGACAAAAAATAGTCACCTAAATCCTTTCTGTAAATGCATCCCAAACCGTCTCTCAACCCTCTCAGATGATGTTCCGTTCTTCATTAATGTGAAACTGACTTACAGTATGACTATAACATGGACAATAAATGGACTATAAAAATGAACAAAATCTCCTTGCTTCAGGCAGCCACTTCAGACAAAACCAGGGAGGCCGAGAAGACTGATCTTGGATCAGATCCCTCCATATTTGTGACTGTCATTTCACAAAAATGATTCCAGATCAGTACACCAACTTAGAGTGTCTTATTGTAAAAACTGTTGAAAACAGCTGCCGCAAAGTTTTGCTCATTTTTATAGCTCACAGTAAGCCATACTTTTTCACAAACCACAGCCACAAATCTGTGCTACCTTAAAGAACTGGATGTGGTTTAAGAGGTTTTGGGGACGTATTGTATTTACAGAGAAGAGTTGTGTGGATATTGACTTTTATTCTATGTTAGCAACACTAGCCTTGTAGCTCCAGTGTAAAGCTAAACAAGCAAAATTTGGATTCCAAAGATGTTTTGGTGGATCAACTACATACAGGGTAAGTGGTAAATTGTATACATTAGGTTTTCACCAAATATTCTTTTAAATAACAAACATGACGGCAATAGGACAGTGTGTGTTCTTTAACGGCAAAAGGTGTGTTTTTTTTAATCAATAAGCAACTAGTATACACTCAAGGATAAATATTATTTTGCAGGTCCTCATTACTTCCTGATCCCACGCAATCAATCTACCCTTGACACAGCCTCAACAATGTTTGATGACAATCCTGAAGTGGGAAAGAATGCTTCTGCTCCTTTATAAAGGTTCCAAATTGTCATAGTTCTGTTTAAAATAGTCTCAGAACCTTGAAAGTTCTGTGGTCACCCAAGGCCCGCTTCTATTGTGTCCGCTCTCTTTTTTGTTCATCCTATCCGCATGGGTGCAGCTAGAACAATGGGGGCAAGGTGTCGGCGGCTGTGCACTGACAGGCTACAGAGAGTGCAGACCCAGGGCCACGGTCCATAAACAGAGGGATATGGAGGGCTAGCATGATGACAGGCAAAGTTGAATGCAAGCAGGAAGGAAGTATCCCACAATGGCAGGAAGCTCATTATCTACACAGGTGAAAGCTCAGCCTGGCTCCAGCTCCAAACAGCCCTTCATCGGGCACTAAAGACGATTAAGACTACAGTGATCCACAACTATGAGCGCATGGGCATCTTGCTATCCACAACATTGGTCTTGTTCACACTTAGTATTCACATCTGAAAGTGTGATCACATCTTGATCACACCTTCAGTAATTTCAGTCATTGTATTTTATCAGCATTTGAAGAGATTTGTCATGAAAAAAGAGACTGGATTTTTTTTTTAATTATTCTAAGCTGTAAATATTAGAGTAGTTTTTCAGCATCCAGTGTCCAATCCAGTTAGTCAAACAGTGAAGAGCGTATTTAACTTTTTGACACTATTATTTGGTACTGAGAAACAAAGGGGAGAGTAAAGAAAGAAAGATTAGGGCATCCCAAAGGCATTGGATGGGGCTCCGGCCCTCCAGAGGATATAGTCCCACTGCTCTACAGCAGAATGCTGGGGGCTTTATAGCCCCCTGGCCATGCCTGATTTTGGAAATTGTGATTTTAGGATCATTTGTGACTGATCCAGAGCATCCTATTTGACTGGCATCACTTTTTAGTGGAGACTATACCACCTGTGTGTGCAAGAGATTACCTGTGCCTAAAATTAGTGATCCAGTAGATAAAGTCTGTAATTGGAATAATGTGAATACGTTGCTGTATAATGTAACATTTATAGTGCTTCAAACACATTCAAATAAAGTATACTGCCCCTAAAAACCTAAAGGCTGAAGCCTCAGAACAGCTTGAGAACATTTCCTAAGTTAACTAGTTAGGTATTATGGCCCTAATTGACACTAGTCTTAATTAAAAGCAATGAAACAGGCCAGCTGCAATATATATTTTTAACTTGCATTTTAACAGTGTAGGCTTTAGCCATCAAGACTCATGCTGTGTTTAGCTATTATGTCTGAAATGCCTAATAAATATTCACAGCAGAACACTACAATATGATATTTGTTAAATGAACAGATTACAGGCTATTAGAGACACTACCAAGTAATATGTATAAATCTCTTTGCCTGCTAAATGAGGAGGTGTCTTGAGTCCACGGCCAACATATGAACAGTTTGAATGTAAAAGAGCGTGGACGGAAGAACAACAATCTGTGCAAACAAGGCTCAGCAACACAAAGACGTTCTTTCACAGCGGAGGGTCGTTTATGCAAAGAGCATAATTGCAGGCGCTGTTGAACATATATTGCGTTAAAATACAGTTTGCGGTTTGTTTGCCAAACTATGCCAAGCAAACACATTTAATGTGTGCACAAGTAAATATTTGCAGCGCTATATCGAACTCGGAAGCTAAATTAGGCCTATCAGAGAGGGCAAATAGGGACTTAAGTTTACCGCCGGCATCGTTCTGGCATGCTGCTGTCCCAGCTAGGGACAGGCCCATCGCCTCACAGATTTAAGAGCGTATGTACAAATGCATGCAGGCGCACACAAACGCACACAGAAGCAGAAGCTTTAACAAATTGCCCAATCTTTGACAACTGCTTAATTCATATGTGCAGCCCACATCACATTCCAGCTCTTTATACACCCCCCATACCCTCCACCCCCTCCTTCTTCCCAATCTGACTCCAGGCATCCCTAAACAGATTTTGGATCAGTGTGAATGTGCTAGTGTAGATGAAAAGGACTTAAAATTCTGGTTTAAAGTATGGGAGGCAAGAACTGGGAACGCATCTAATGTTGTGCGCTCTCTCTCTGTAAGACGAGAGGGATTGTGCACGCTGAAGGGAAACAGGATTGACACAGAGACCAGCAAGAGACAGGGGCCGGGTCTCCACGGCCGCAAACACAATAACCTCTAGCTACAGGGAATGTCACGCCTTGATGTGATTCAATTTTACATTATAAAAGAATTGATATTGAGCTGAACATACTAGGTTATATTTACCACAAATGCAGCTTTGAATTCCATAACAAAGCTCCTTACTCCCTTCCATGAAATGTTTCCTTTAATGTTGCAGACTAAGGTTTATCAAGAAGTGTTTGACTAAAAAATATTAGCTAAGTGACAGCACATCTAAAACAAGATCATGAAGTGCAAGGGATTATACAGAAAGGAAAGAGGGAAACATTACAACCCTACTGTTAACAAATGTTAAAAATACAGATTTCCTTCGAAAGAATGGATACCAGGTATGCTGCTACCTGAAATTTATATGTCTGTATGCAAGAACCAGTAGTCCACAACTAAATGTTTTCTATTCGACTATAAAGTATCTACAAATGCTCAAGCTATTAAGAAACTGCCTTTATAAGAAACTGCTTAAGCTAGTTTATTGTCAACAGCTTAAGCGTTAGGGATAGAGTTAGGTTTTTGGTTAAGGTAAGAGTTAGATAAGGTAACATTTAGGGTTACAAGTTTTTTCAGTTTCTTTTTAAATATTTTCTGATAATATTGTGGATTTCATCAGTACAGACCGACAATACTGACCAACAACTTTCCTTACGATGGTCTGCCAGTTTGACCTTAAAATTTACATGTGGTAACAAGCAGTTTATCTGGCTGCATTTCATTCAAAGAAATACTTTGAATAAAACCACACAAAGTAAAACTTTAATGAATGAATATTTTAGAACAGTTTTAACCTCAAAAACACTTCAAGTACTCTTGCGCTGGTCCACTTTTCACAGTGTACAAAGCACAATTAGTCTTGTGCAACGGAGGGTGTGAAACACTGAACAAAAGTCTCGGCTCGCAGTTTTTCATAAATTTCTGTGGCACAGCTTGGGCTTTTATGCTGTTCCACATTCTCAGCCCTCACAAAAACAAAGTATCATGATAAACATTGTGTAATGTGAAAATGTCTTCTGAAAGTATTGTGATCACTGGTGCAAAGAAAGGGGGGATGGAAAAGATGTTCTCCCATACATTTATTTTAATTACTGTTATACACAGTTCCGGCTGGCAAAACAGTTTGGTTTAAACGTGCCACAAATAACAGCACATGCTTTTCACAACTGTAGCACCATTCCACTGAGCACTGGTTGCTAAGTAGCAACTTGCTTGATGCTGCGGCTAACCATAATTTTCTACTTTAGCATGTACAGAAAGAAAGCGATACACTAGATAACTTTCATAAGATTACATTTCGCACTGCAGCCTGTTTAATCAGACTCTGAAGAAGAGTTTGGCAATAAGTCTGCATTAAAGATAAAGCAACTAAACAACACCAAAATAAAGCCATAAATCAACATAAATCAACAAACGAGATGGGCTATGACATGTTTTTACAGACTGGCTGAGCAAAACCATATTCAAGTAAAAACTGAAAAACTAAATATTAAACTTAGGATCATACTTAAACGAGATATTGTGACAATTTTAAGCCTCTATCCGCAACACAGAAATGCAAGCAGGAAAAAAATGCAACCGAATTTCAGTTCTTAAATTTGAGGGTTTTACTGTTTCATTTATTTTATAGAACTGTTGTATAAAACCAACAGAACACTTGAGATACATTATGAGGAATGACATCATGGTTGTGAAATCAAATCACAGTCTTGATGTTAATCCTGATGATGCACTTCCTCTTGTGTTCTACTGTGAATGAAATTATTTTAAGTGAAATCATTTTAAATGAAATCATTTTAAGAGTGATTTCTTCATAGAATCTACCACACTAGTGATATCCCATTACCAAAACAGCTGTGTGAATGTAGAAGAAGAGTTATATCTTCACTACACCATGATGTCCACATTAGGTACATTAGTGTCAGAAAAAGTATGTCACTTACAGCAAACCAATCAGTTACATTCTTCTCCTACTAATGCCTGTACTCTATTAAGCACACACATCAATTAATTCAGAATGCAATTGCAAAGCAGTGGCAGAAATATTCCCAATAAATCATATTAAAAGTGTAAAGTGACCATTCTGTCATATGTGAACACACCACAGCACATAGCAAGAACAGCACAAAATTCTTCCTCTGTATTTATCCCACTCACCAAGTGAAGCAGCAGGCGGCCAGGAACACAGCACCCGAGGAGCAGTGTGTGGGGATAATACCATGCTCAAGGGTACCTCAGTGGTGCCACTAGCAGTCTTGGGATTCGAACCCACAACTTTCTGATCATGAGGTGAACACCCCAACTACAAGGCCACCAGCTACCCCTTTAAATTAAAACCAAACACAGAAAATGTAATTGTTCTTTCCATTATAGTCAGCAATATTGCACTTTTCCATGCATTCGGAAGCATTTTGAATAAGAGTCATAACTCAAAAGATGTGAGAACAACAAAGCAATAGTGTCCACTGTTTCAATGCCTGCAAACTGAAGAGTTTGAGTCAGGAACACCTGCATAGCCACTGATGGTCCTGTTCTGTCACCCTCAGATAGTTCAAGTGCCTTCATAAATGTATAAAACATTTCCATTTTACTTGTCACATTTATTAACAAAGTATTTTTCTTAAACATTCATAAGAGCGTGAGCATCAGATATCAAATGTTTTATTTCAGTAAATGAAAGATTCCACTATAAAGCACAAGTAACTCTCATAATGTATCAGAAAATACATGATTTGTTTGTACTGTTATTGTTGTCATATTTTTACTAAGCCATTAGATAGATGACAATATGGTATCTCTATCTGGAGGTGTACGTTTTCACCTAGCTTTACTTGAATGTCTGTATGAAGGCTTCCCCACTCACCAGATCAAATCTGCACCCCCAACTATGATATCACATCACCCCTAGTCTCACCTAAACGCAAAAGTGTATAAGGATTGTATGGATTTTTAAAACATCTCCAGGTGTGAATTTGAATCTGCACACACATTCACACTTTGTGGCACAACATACACAGTTTCAACAGTTTTAGATTTGCTCCATCATGTTGGGAATTCCCTCTCTTTATCTCAGCCCTTGACCTCACGCCTCTTATTGTGCTGAGAAGTGTGTGTAACAGGTCTGGCAGATTAGTGCTTGCTTGGTCTACATATGACTATTGTTCTGCTGGAACAGATTCCACATGGGCACATTTTATCATTGCGTGACAGAGACCTGTAACCTCACCGTGACACAGAGACTCTGCATGCAAGGTTGTGTATTTACAAGCGTGTGCATGTGTAGATGTGTGTTTTGAGTTCCAGCAGCAAGATAACACCTGTGAATATGTACTATTTGGAGTTTACAAGTGTGATTGCTTATCAAGTAGAGACTTTATACTGGGACCACTTAATTACTTCAATAAACTGAGTACTCCATGCTCATGACACTGAATGGACTGAGCTTCAGGATGAATTCTCCGCCTAGATTTGTAGCAACTACAGTGTGTGTGACGATATTTAGCCACTGCTACTCTAAGGATTATCTCCGAAGTGCTGTAGTTTGTGTAAAAACTAGTGATAATTTTCTTATTTGTCATGCTAGTTTCACATAAAAGTGTAATGTGAGACCAGGAGAACATGAGGAAACACAAAACATAGTTTTAATTTAATTATTTTATTTATTGAGGATTTTCCAAACTTATATCACATATATGAAAAATAATTACCACAATTCTTTTATTGTAGAGAAATTTTGCAGAATTGCTCTATGCTGGGGAGCTTTCAAGACTTTTCAACCATGGGAGCATGCAAGAGCTTTTGTAAAATGCTGAGTTAGCGTTACTCCAGATATAATGGGACCCTTTTCTTCAGCCTTCATCCATCCACAAAAGCTTATTCCAAAAAGTATGTGGGTCATCAGTGTGTTTTTTGGCACATGTAAGCCTCTATGTTCTTTTTTGGTTAGAAATGCTTTTAGCTCTGCAACTTTCCCATGGATGCATTTTCTCACTTTCTCTCTGATGGTGGAATCATAAATCTTATGAGAGGCCTCCTAGTTGAGTCATCCCTGAGCTCTTGGAGGAATTTGATAGGCAAGCCACTCCTGGGAAGATTCATCATTGTTCTACGCTTTCACAAATGGATGATGATGACTCTCATAGTGGTTCGCTGGAACCCAAGAAGCCTTTCCAAGTTGACATAATTCAATAACCTTCTTTTTCATCTTTCCTGGAATTTCTTTTGATTGGAACATTGTGTGCTGCTTGCTTAGACTTTTGACCTTCTCACACTGACACTGTCATCGACTACAACCTTTGATTAAGTATCTCAGACTAAACATCTGTGGTGCGATTGTATCCCTTTCCAAATCTTTGTAATCCAGCTTTGAACTGAACTGTATTTTAGGGACTTTGTAAAGTAAATCTGACACTAAATAGATTATTTATCCAATTCTTATTGTTGTTAACACATTGCTTTTGTTAGAATGTTTTAGGAATCCCCTGGCAATTCCATGATGAGTCTTTTCAGCCAATCAGAGGCTGTGTTTCTGACTTGGTGTGTGTGTGTGTTTGTGTCCGCTCTGATTTTAAACACAATGTGCAATGGAATGACATGGGATCAACCCTATTTTTCTATCTATAGATCTATAATATTAGAACAGCACCCGAACAAATTGTAAATGTAATAAAAATGTGCTCAGTCCCCAGAGGGCCCATATTCTACAAAAAAAATTCGACAAGACTGGCTGTAATAAACTGGCTGGATAATGCCTTTTTAAATTATGATATATCATTTGTATGTAAATGTTTTAAAGATCTGAAACAAAGAGGAGGAAAAAAGTAAGACACCAGGGAGCTAATCCTTTTTCACTGCACTGTACCTTAAGTTTACAGTCATTACATAGCCACATACGTTGAGGGCTTTGTACAGAATCCTTCAGTAAAATGACAAAAGTGAAACAAAGTTTGCAGCAGAAAACAGATCCAAAATAGCACACACACAATCATTTTAAAAAGTGAGGCTTGCAGTTCTGAAACTTGTGAGATGACAGTTTTTTGGTGAACTGACCTTTTAAGTGCTATGCTAGTGTGTGTATTTATGTGGATCCTGATTTGGGAGGGCCAGAGAGGTCATCAGTGCATACTTACAGTAATAGTGCCCCAAGCTACTTTTGTCCAGACTAAATCTTTAGCATCTGGTGCGGCTGATCCCTGCATTCTGAGTTATTGCATCAGTCGCTGTATCCTTTTTAAGTCCGCTATTGTACATGAGCATGATTGTTACTAGGGCCACTTCGCTTTTCTCAGACCAGTTGTGCTCCGATATTTCCACTCTTCCGAGCAACAAATGTTAGAGTTGCCCACAATATCCTGTATCTGGGCAGAGGAGAGAGCCGGCCTCTGCCGCGGCTGCTTTTGGAGAGCCGCTGCTGATGGCTGTTGGTGGACAAATCACCGTCACCAGCGGAGCAGCTAAAGAAAAAAAGGAAAACCTGCAAGCCCACACAAGCCAGCAGCTCACCTTTGGGAACTCACCACACTAAGCAATGACTGTACCGGGCTTCAGGCTGGACTCCAATTCTCTCCCCGGCCAGCAGATTCAAAGCAAGCAGGGTATGCAGCGGTTCAGCCCAAACAGCGGTGCACATACTTCAAAGTTTAGAAAAAGTAAGACACGGCTGAACTCAGATTTCGCAGTGCAACGCTCCCCAGTCTTTTATCTCCTTGGCACACAGATGATTAAAGATTCAATACAGCAAGGAGACTAATGACTCCACAGGGTGCGAGGCGAACTTGGGAGACACAGGAAGAGAAAGAGGCCTCTGGAGGATTCAGGCTGCCGTGGAGGGGTGCGCTGTAAAATATACAAATTTATTCATCGGAAAAAGCTGCTTCGCCTCTGTGGCTGCAGGTGGCACACGGGGAGAGAAGGGGGAGTAAAAGCGAGGGAGAGAGCGTCTGAGAAACAGACACCAGAAGCCCAGTCATAGACGCTCTTCCATCTTTCTGAGTAAATTGAGTGTTTAAGATAGATTTAATGCACAAAACTGAATGTGCATTGGACCACCTGAGCATCAGCACACACTGATCTGCACCACACCGATCCCAACCGGGTGCCTTTTGGCCTGCAGTAGACTGTCCAAATGCAAACAGAAAGCTGTCATACACCATTTTTGCTGTACTTGTTAATAACTTACAAAGAAGTATATGCAACTAAAACCGAGGGAAAACGGGGGCACACTACATCTGCCACTTCCTATTGTGAACCTGTTTTTTCCCATATTTCTGCCATCCCTGCAGTTTCTCCAGCACATTCGCTAGATAAATGGTCCTTGTCCTCTCCCTTGCGAGAGCCACCGGGTGACAGAGTGACAAATGGAGCCAGCTTGCCCTGCCCAGTGAGCAGAGATTATTGTCAGTCAATGTAAGGGGGACGGGATTAATGACCTGGACCCAGTGGCAAAGGCTAATCATGGGAGATTAGGAGAAGGAAACCCAGCAGGTATTCATGGCAAGAAATGGGCTCCATTTTCAAGTCCCCACAGATATTACCCAAGAAGCTTGGAGCTACCTAATTGAGCAGAATTTAGGACATGATGAAAATCTGAACCTTTGACCTTTTCAGTAGCTGTTGTTAATTAGAAAATTGAGCTTGTGAAATGACAAAATATACAGCGTGCCTTTAGACCCTACACAGCGGTGAAGGTATTGTGCTGCTGCATTGCTCTCCCCTTCCTCAGGTGTCAGACAGAGCTTTATGCAATTTTTTTTTTTCCGTGTGTGTAAAATGGGAGGAAGTGGGCGGTAGTACTCCAGGCCACAAGAGAGTTGCGCTGTAAGGAGGGATTAAAGTGCGCCATCTCTCATCTTGTGCATGCAGCTTGGGGATATCCCCTTGTGAATGACCCACTTACTCACTATTTGTCCTCGCAAAGTCTTGCCGACTAGCAGCGTCAGTTCAGTAACAAGCACTGTTTTGATGTCTAAATCAGCCTTATTACGGTCAGCAGTCACCGGCATACAGTATGGATGTGATGACAGTTTGCAAAAAAGACGCGAACGTGCAAGAGAAAGTGTGGCTGTATATGTAGAAAGTCTACTTCAATATGAAAAAGAAAAATATAGGTTAGTGATTCGCATTAGTATAGAAATGTGAGTGTTTCATATTGTATTTTTAAGAGTGTAGTTTCACTCTGACAAGATAAGGTTACTTATACAGTACTGTACCTTTCATTTCTAAGGTAAGGGTTTATTCGCCTGAAGAAAACACTACGCAAGATTAGCTGAAATACAAATAAAAAAACAAATACAGTAAAAACAAGATTTTTTGTAATTGTTATTGATATGTTGGTTAGAGGAATATGGTTAAAGGTTTGTCTCAGGACTTCTCTGTGCACTCCAGCCATTGCATGGATTTGTTAAATTCCATCACAGCAGCACCTGATTTAATTTAATGAAGGACTGATTAAATAAAGCAGATCCTGGATGGTAACTGTAAATACTGGATTCCTCAAGGACAGACTTGGAAACACACTGGCACACATAAAACCACAATGTATTGTTGTGTTTTTTTCAACACTGAGGATAATAGATCTTTGACTGGAATGTCTTCTTAATTTTTTTCTAGACATACCAAAAAAAGTAGGTTTGTGTCTGAATTATTAGGCTACATATCCACAGCTTGTAGTTACATTACATGCTACTGCACACCCTAACTTTCCTAAAACAGCAACACAGCACCTGAATGTTTTCTGGATTTTAATTTCAGGTGTAATGGATTTTAGTGATTTTTGTATCATATTATGTATGAGTGTGAACACTCACTTGAATTATTATTATGATGTTTGGCCTCACCTTTGGCCACCAAGTGCTTCCTCAAGCACTCTATCCTTTATATAAAATACATCACCTTTTACCACAAAATATGATGGAATTTATAACATGTCAGTTCACATGTGACTGAAATAAAGTTTCTACACTTGATTTAGTCACCTACTGTTAAAATCAACCAACAGATGCAGAAAGTAGTTCTTATCATGATGGCTCTGAACAGGAATTACACCGATCAGCCTTTACATTAAAATCACCTGCCTAATATTGTGTAGGTTCCCCTCACGCTGCCAAAACAGCTGTTCTCTGTCAATTCATGGACTCCAGAAGATCTCTGAGGGTGCTATGGTATCTCTCATCAAGATGTTAGCAACAGATATTTTAAGTCCTGTAAGTTGCAAGGGGGCTGTCTTGCCTCCCTCCCATGGTGTATACTGATGCCATCTCTTCCCCAGGTAGCCAACACACTTGCCCATGGCTGTCCACATGCTGTAAGAAAGATTATGACAGAAAACATGATTCATTAGACCAGGCCTCCCATCTTCCATTACTCCATGGTCCACTTCTGATGCTCACAGGCCCCTTGAAGGCTATTTTGATGGTGGACATGGGTCAGCATGGGTGCTCTGACCAGTCTGCAAAAAGCTGAAATGCACTGTGTGCAGACACCTCTCTGTCTTAACCAGTACTAACCGTTTGAGGAATTTGTGCTACAGTAGCCTTTATGTGGAATTGGCCAATATGAGTTAGTCTTCGCTCCCCACATGCAATTATAAACTTTGGGTGACCACGACCCTGTCGCCAGTTGTCCTTCCTTGGACCAATTTTGGTAGGTACTAACCAATGCATACTGGGAACATCCCACAATACCTGCTGTTTTGTAGACACTCTGGCTGTTGTTTAGCCATTACATTTTGGTTCGTGTCACTCGGTTCCTTACACATGTCCATTTTTCTTGCTTCAACAAATTAACTTCAAGAAATTACTGTTCACTTCTAGCCTCATATATCTCACCTTTTGACAGGTGCCACTGTGATGAGATAATCAGTGATATTCACTTCACATTTCGGTGGTTTTAATGTTGTGGTTGATTGGTGTAAATTGCAGTGCTACTTTGGCACAACTATTGAAATAATAATATTATAATTCTTAAATAATCATTGTACCTCCCCATGCAAAGTTCTATCAAATAATGATATAAAATCATGGGAATTGCTGACATTCATTTATTTAGTTAATCATAATCACATTTGTCTTATTTGCTCAAATTTTGCTATGGTTTTATACAGGCTTCATCAGAAGGTATTTATTACTTAGTTTATTTATTAGTGGCTGCAGGTTCCAACCAATGAGTGTATATATCATATATAGCATATGTATAATGTTGCCAGGTCCTCTGTGATTGTAGCCTCTCACTTTTGTTCTTTTTCATACAACTTGTGAATTTTTATTATAGTGGAGACATGACAGTAGCTTTTCACTTTGCTATTGCTTTTGTTAGTTCACTGCTCATTGATGTATCCATAGGCCTTCCGCTAACACTGTCCACAATTGCCCACAGTCAATAGGAGCCTAAAAATCGCTTGTTGCATCACTGAAAACGCACTTATACGGTGTAATAAGGTGCTTTAAAGCTGGCATCATGCGATTCAGTCATCCACACGCCTCTTGACTTGGATGTGAGGCTACAAATAGCATCAGTGGTGCTTTATTGATAAACACATTAACATGTTATTAGAGTTTTAACTCTGACAACACCAGAACTTGTTCTTATTCTTTTTGTTATTTCCTAGACTACCGCTGAATGGTAGCTCTATTTGTGGATAATATTAAATAAGTAAAAATGTATGAACACGTCTGTTCCTGTGAAATGGAGACGTCAAGTGAAGAAAATCCCACAATCCTACATTCAACCCAGTCTCTTCACTCTCTCTCTCTCTCTCTCTCTCTCTCTCTCTCTCTCTCTCTCTCTCTCTCTCTCTCTCTCTCTCCCACACACA